>CAOJBJ013908715.1:0-10654 GCA_948291685.1 Euphorbia celastroides | reverse complement strand
TTTGTTGTAAAAGTATCATACCGATTTTAAAAAAAGAGATAAGTCTTATACAGTTTTTGAAAAGGTATATTACTTTTACATTATCGCTGTAAAATTATTATACCAATTTCGAAAACGGTATAAGACTTTTTTATGGTTTAGACTATCCAAACCAATCCAACAAATAATAGAGTTTCTCAACTGAAACATTTCAATACCTATTCTATGAACATTCAACAAAAACAATAGAAAATTGACTAAAAAATTCAACAATGCATCAAAGATTTTAAACTGAAATCGGTATATCATTAACAAAAAGAATTCAATACAATTTTGATGTGATTTTTATGAACAATGATTCAGTCAAAGACGCAATAATAAAAAAAGGGTATGGGGGCAGCTTTGTTTGGGTACAGCTATGTATAGTAACCTGAAGCCCTTTTTTTCACCGGAAAATGAAAAGCCCGCCAAAACCGGTAACTTCCCTGCCGTGAATTCTATCACCGGATTTTCGCTGATTTTTTGGCCGGTTGTGTCCATTAAACCTGGATCTCAAGCCAACACTGGGAATTCGACCTGAGCTCTATCTCTTTCACGTCGACGATCTCACTGCTGTTCTTTTCTCGCCTCTGGATCTCAAACTGTCACTGAAAAATCGATGTGAGCTCTGCCTCTCTGACGCTGACGATCTCACCGAGTCACCACTGCTCTCTTCTCACCTCTAGATCTCACCTACGGACCCAAGCGCCGCTGGAAAATCGATTTGAGCTTTGTTTCTCCGACGCCGACAATCTGACCGCTACTCTCTTCTCGCCTCCAGATCTCGCCTCCGGATCTCAAGCCGCCACCGGAAAATCCATCTCGCCGTGTTGTCGCTGTCGCGCCGCTGATCTTGCCCGGAATTCGCCGGAGTTGGTCTCTGAAGAATAAGAAACAGAATTCCGTAAATCCAAATTGAAATCATATTTCTATAATTATTTTATGTTGTGTCGTAATGCCCTTAGAATGGACCAAGAATCCCATAAAACGTGATTTTCCCTGAATAAAATCATTATCCCACGCCACTCGAACATGGACTTGTACCTGACAAAAGTTATCTACCAATGATAAAAATATTTTGATTTTTAATTATGTGCATAGACAAACAATTACGTGATTTTAGCCACCAAAATTTGTTCTCCTCTTCAAATATTTATCTCCCGCTTAAGACTTTGTTAAATAAGGAGGAAAATTAAATCTTTTTTTCTCCAATCGGGTTCGAGACTTTATTTTCTTTATTTTATTATTTTCTGTATGTTGTGTGAAAATCAACAACATCCACTGTTTTTTTATCATTTTTTTAAGAATTAGGATTTTGAAGAAGTCAAGGTTCGATTCCTGTCCATCCTCATCCAAATCATCTTTTATACGATTGTTTTCTTTAATTATAAATCTGTAGTTGCATATATAACTCAAATATTGATTTACAGTTGGGTTAAACTTTATCTACCTTTTAAAAAGATATTTAGTTTTCTTTCAGAGTTGACGCCACAGATTTATCTCCATTCAGCAAAAGACTTTTAGCTTTTAAATATAGTTAATATTATGAAATAAAAAAACATTTTACAATCGAGGTCTCAAAATTATTAGTTGATGGTTATAAAAAATATAGGTTGTGGTGTTTTCTGTTTTCATAACAATTCATGTATAATTTCAAGATTGTTTTGCTGCAATATCAAGTATATTTTGTTTTTGTATTGCTTGTGTTTTTTCCGATATCTTAAATTCGGTATAGTATTATTTTATTTTTAAAATAGTTTATGTTTTCTATTTTTCAATTAGTAGAGATGTTAGCTAGTGTAATAATTTTTTCAATATATAGAAGGACTATGCTTTATTTTTATCCACCTTTATCTAGAGCTGCAATTATTTTTAATTTGATATTATAAACTATACTCTTCAATTAAAAATTGTCTCATTGTTATTTCTCAATTTATAAATATTGTTAAAATAAACTATGGGTGCTAAAATTAAGTGTCGAAGATAATCTAGATTCTAAACAATTCTAAAGCCAAGATAGCTGTAAGACGGTTGCATTTTTAATTTTTTGAAAATGAAATGTCAACTATGATTACGTAAACTTAGCACTAATTAAAATGTCAAAGTTAATGATTTGCCAGCCAGAAAACAAATAAAGGAATAAGGTCAACTAAGGCCCCTTCTCAACTTAATAACCTTAATATGATAGTGAAATGCATCGGAGCCTCTAAACTTGTCCATTTTTTTGTCCGTTCCCCTGAATTTTTAAAAGTTTCTCTTGCCCCCCTAAACGTTCAAAAAGTTTCTCTCGCCCCCTTTAAAAACTTTCAAAAGTTTCTTTCACCCCCTTCGGTGCCACGTGTCAACTTCTTACTGGTTTGACTTTTCAAACATGACATCTAATCAAAAGTTGACACGTGACACCTACGGGGGTGAGAGAAACTTTTAAAAGTTTTTAAGGGGGGTGAGAGAAAGTTTTAGAAAGTTCAGGGAGGCGAGAGAAACTTTTGAAAATTCAGGGAGGCCGGACAAAAAAATAGACAAGTTCAAGGAGCTCTCGATGCATTAAGCTTAATATGATATGATATAGTTCGAATATAAATGTTGGGAATTTATAAAACATTCATCTAATTACATAATTATTTATATTTAAATGTGATTTAATGTGGTTGGAATAACAGTCACCTCTTCAACACATAAAGAAATGTATTTTGATTTATGTTCCGACTATATAAATTGGACAGACTATTATATTCTTCAAAAAAAACAGTAACTACAAAAAACTCTTTTTAGATTGAAAGATTTAGGATCTTAGATCATATTAAATGCAATTATATTTTTTTATTAAAAGCAGACACACATAAAATTAAATGTCACTATTTATCAAAGAATGAACTGTATTATCTAAAAGTTACGAAATATGATTCGCAGACTTGATATATATAATTTTAAAAACTTAAAAACAACCCATCAGAAATAAAATACAGATAAAAAACACAACAAAACAGGAATAAACTAAACTTGTTTTTATAGCAGGATAAACACGTCTTTAAACAAAGCTTATTACAAAAATAAAATATAAATCTTACGACTTATATTTTTTTGACCCTCAATTAATGAATTCTACAATCATAAAATAACCGATTACTCCATAATATTAATTTGCATTACAAGTCTAAAACTCTCTTACTCAACTAAATAGACGAGGATAGTCTAAACTCCGTACTAAAGTTATTTTTTTTATATATAATCAAACTAAAGTTATTTAGACAGTAAGCAATTGGAAATAATAAATATCGTCACTGTTATTTTAAGTTTAGTGAATCCAAAAGTTTCCCTTTGAAAAAGATGATAATATCCAATCCCGAATTTAAATGCCTATAAATACAGCTTACCAAATTACCAGAGAGATAGCAAAATAAATCAATGGCAGCTTGTCCACTAGCCATTTTTAATATAAATTAATGCCACCACTCCACTAACTGCTTTCAAGCTGTACTCTTACTTTTGTTTTCTTCTTCTTCTTTATTATTCCTTTCCCACCATTTCCTGGCTGCTGTGATGAGCTTGCTTTGAGAGGGAAACACAACACCTGAAGTTGCAGACGAAGAAAACGAAGCTATGGTGGTGAGGAAAGTAGGCAACTACGAAATCGGAAGAACTATCGGCGAAGGAACTTACGCCAAGGTCAAGTTCGCTCAAAACACCGACACCGGCGAGAGTGTCGCAATGAAAGTGCTGGATCGCGCCACCATTATCAAGCACAAGATGGTCGACCAGGTTTGATTTCCGTTTTTTTTTTTGCTGGAAATGAACTGAGTTCATTTGAATGTCAATTGGAGCAATACGATTCAATTTGAATTCTTCCATTTCTGAAGTTAGTGCTGTTTCAACTGTAACCTCAATCTTCACTAGAACCTTGAAGTGCTCTGAGTTTCGGAGTTTCTGCTGCAAAGACATCAGCGAAATATGAGCTCTTCGCCTTCCACTTGCTAATTGGAGTTTGGAACGATTGGCTTGGCCGGCTAGCAAGTTTCGGATCAGATCATCTGAGTAGAAAGTTTGAGATGAATTCTTACTTTTATCATGTTTTCTGCTGTGATTTAACGTATTCTTGTGTTCTATATAATAGGAATTTGGACTTAGAACTCTGGTCATTATGGTGCTTTTTTCTGCTAGATGTTTCTTTTCTTACACAAAATCCTTTTTTCTGTAGATCAAAAGGGAGATATCCATTATGAAGATTGTCAGGCATCCTTATGTTGTACGATTGCACGAGGCATGTAGTTTGTTTTTTAAATTATTGTTGAGATATAAGTTTTCTATACTGTAAATACTTCTTGGCCTTTGATTACCGTTATGCTTTATCCCGACTTCTACTTCATTGTTTAGGTTTTAGCGAGTCGCACTAAGATTTATATAATCTTGGAGTTCATTACAGGAGGTGAATTGTTTGATAAAATAGTAAGTAATTTGATTGATCTTTGATACTATCTAGTTGAACTGACATATTTCTCTCTGAAATGAGCATTAGTAAAGGTTTTTTGTTTACCTTGTACAATCAGGTACACCACGGGCGTTTAAGTGAATCTGAAGCTAGGAGATACTTTCAACACCTTATTGATGGTGTGGATTATTACCACAGCAAAGGAGTCTACCATAGGGACTTGAAGGTGCTGTTGGGAAAACATTTGAAAAGTCATTGCTCAGCTTCTGTTCCATTAAAACTAAAGCACTGTTGTATACTTCTTGTACAGCCTGAAAATCTTTTGCTTGATTCACAAGGAAACTTGAAGATTTTGGATTTTGGTCTTAGTGCATTGCCAGAAGAAGTAAGTTTTTCAATAAGAGTTCTCTCCTTCTTTTGTCATGTATATTTTTGCATTGTGTTATTCTAGTGGAGACTGGAGATTTAATATTGAACTGGAATTTGTTGATGCTTATGCAAGGGAGTTAGCCTGCTTCGAACAATATGTGGAACTCCCAACTATGTGGCCCCTGAGGTGAGTTTAAGAGAGTTCTAGCCTGTTTGTGTAACCCTAAGTTCTATTGTGTATCTCTGATTTTTAAGTAATTCTCTAGGTACTCAGCCACAAGGGTTATAATGGTGCCGTGGCAGATGTCTGGTCCTGCGGTGTCATCCTTTATGTTTTGTTGGCAGGATATCTTCCTTTTGATGAATTAGAGCTCACCATATTATACAGTAAGGCATGAACTCATAAACTGTTGTGCAGAGACGAATTTGAGTTTCTATGAGCCAACTCTGTTGACCTTGAGGGTCAAACAAAAGAATCACAGGAAAGTATCCTGAAAGCAACAATAGAATGTACATTAAATAGAATAATATTTAGCTCCACTAACTTCTTCCAGTAGATGCAGTTCTCTTACTAGAGTTTCAGTCATATAAACTAGAGACTGCATAGCTTTTCCTTCACCGCTTTCTTTTTGCTTCTCAGGGCCAGTTTTGATTTGCTTTCCATGTTGTTGTTCTTAAAATCTCCTCTCACAATCTTTCCGAGTGCAACAAAATCTGGATTTGAACAACTGATTTTGGCCCTTAATACTAGTTAATCAGGGTCAGTTTGGCATTGATTTACCAGGGCTGAAATTTGTTGTCCCATGAAAAGCTTGTGGAGGAACTTTTCAGGATACCTTTAACTGTTGCTTTAAAGATAAATATCTTTTCAACTAGTGGTTTCATATTTATTTTCAAATTTTCTTTTACAGATCGAGAAGGCGGACTATTCTTGCCCTTCATTTTTTCCAGTGGGAGCGAAATCTCTCATTCATCGTATATTGGATCCGAATCCTGAAACTGTAAGAATGCACTAAGACAATAATCCTTTACTCCTCCTAAGTTTAACTGACTATATATTGTAAATGACATAAATTTTGATTAAGCATAATCTAATTTGAGCTCTCTTGAAAAACACATAAGTATAAAGATGCTTTCTTAAAGTAATTGTAAAAATACCCAAAGAACTTGATTTATTTGCTCTTCCTATTTAGATCAAATGTAAATCATCTTTGAAGTTGGTATTTGACAAAATGGATGTATCATATATAAGAGAAATATAATTTAATACAATACAAAAATAAAAAGAAGGCTTAATGCATTTGACTTGATAATTCTTTCTCAAGGCTTGAACCTTGCCACACTATTTGACCGTGGGAAGGTATGATCTTGAATTACTGTCTAGTTTGTTGATTATATTAATCTTTGGAGAAATCTCAGGTCAGGTATTTTCCTTTGCTGGTGTTTGATGTATGCCTGAATTCTTACACTGAAACAGGACAATGTGAAGCATCAAACACGTTTTATATCGAGGAAGCCAGCAAATGTCGTGTTATCAAGCATGGAAGTTGTTGCACAATCCATGGGTTTCAAGACTCATATTCGCAACTATAAGGTAGGCCAGATGCTAATATATTATTACTACTACATCTTATGTGCTTCTGCTCGGATCGTTTTGTGTTTGGAATACCAGTCGGTTAGTAGACTTGCACTTTCATCGTTATTATTCTATTTTCATTTTTGAAGTTGAATTTACTCTTACCTGGAAATCCCTTTCATTTGTAGATGAGAGTGGAAGGCCTGTGTGCTAATAAGACTGCTCATTTCTCGGTTATTCTTGAAGTAAGCTTTCAAAGCTAACTCTACTAGAGTTCTAGTTGCTCTATTATACAATAGACTAGCTAGCCACTGCTCTAATCTTACCCTTTTTTTCCGTTTACTGAAGGTGTTTGAAGTTTCCCCTTTGTTTCTTATGGTAGACATTCAGAAAGCCGCTGGAGATGCTGCAGATTACCTCAAGGTCGGTTTTAGCTTCAGTTCCTTCTTTGTATATTCCGTTCAAATCATAAACAAATGAAGGACTATTTTTCTTCAATTCAGTTTTACAAGAACTTCAGTAGCAATCTTGAGGATATAATCTGGAAGCCACCTAACGAACCAAGCAAATCAAGAATCTCCAAGTCGAAGAGCAAAAAGCGTTGAAATCCAATTTTCCCGTGTTACACTAATGATTGGTATTGCGGCTTATGTAACTATTACAGGCATGCGAGTTTCATTGCACAGGTTCATCATGTTTATATACTTGACCTTGGATTGCCCATGGAAAAGCTTTTTGCCTAGAATACGCACTTGTTGTAAATCTTAATTGATCAAAGTTTATCGGATAATCATCTAGGGGTTGAGCATTGTAAATGCAGGTTTTGACATCAACACATAAAGATGTAGCTTTGTAATACACGTTTTATCTAAATAATTGTGTGCTACCAAATTTATCGGCATTGTGAGCAATGTTGTAACTGAAGTTCTAACGATTTGTTCAAATGACACATTCATTGTTCGAGATAAATGGCTTCAAAGACGCATGTAGTCCATGTGGAATATCTCACACAAGAAATTGATACATTATAACTGGCATTCAAATTTGTCTGCAGTTAAATATTAAATGACCAGCAGACAAACCAAGAAATGAGATCAAGTAATTATTACAACAAGTGCATCTCATTATTGAGCATGGTTCACAATTGCATCTGTAATCTCCCATTCTCTCATTTTTTTTCTTATACTTGGGCTTCACAGCCACAAATGGCTAAATTACAATCTATTCTGTGGACAACAAACCTGCATTCTTCTCAATCTGATAACTGAATGATCCCGAGCTGACGTGTTTCACCAGGTTGGACATAAATTCTCCGACAAATACATCTACACATGAAACATCAGCTAAAATTAGATTAGAAGTACATGTCGACGAGTTTATTATGCCTAGGAACATGTTGAAAAATGTAAAAATGTTGGGATTCGATACAACGTCAGTCAATATGGCAATATAAACACACGTGTTGGCGTTTTGTTCATCTAAAAGCATTATAAGTGATTCTTTCATAATAGAGTAAAATGAAATTGCAAACCATGACAAAAAAAAGCAATGTCAAACGCTTCAACCATACCTTAGACTGTACATGTCTCCTCAGTCCTTGTATTTCATTGTCTCTTTCTCAAAACCAACTGTTGGGAATTGCTTTGCATATTCCTCAACGTTTTGACGTAGCTTTGCAATCTCAGATTGAATGTCTCCATTAGACTTCAAAGTTGCTACAAAATCCTTCAACTTGGTTCCTAAAAACACAGTCATAGAACGAACTCTTATCAGCATATACGTGTGTGTAGTGTACTAGTTGGAAGTTATCTGTACACCCTATAGAGAATAAACCGAAGAAAATGTAATTTGAGATGAAATGAGAAAGGAACCTTTAGTATTGGCCTTGATCTTCAATGCTAACTTCACAGCGGCATCAAAGAATTCAGCAACTTTAACAAAATCTTCTTCCAAAAATCTCCTAGATGTGAGAGCTGGTGTTCCTGAACCACCAAAGAAGAAGAATAGTTCAGAGATGTTAAAATACATATTCTGTAACCAAAATCCATCCAACAAAGTTCGCAATAATTACCCATGCGAATTCCACCAGGAACCAGTGCAGATACATCACCAGGTACAGTGTTTTTATTAGCTGCAATATGAACAGATTCCAAAACCTTTTCCACTCTTGATCCATCGATTCCCTCCAACAAATTACAAAAGCAAATTATTGATAGCATAACAGAATTTCTGTGAAATATATACTTTCTTAGAAATGCCAAATGATGTCCACCAAAAAGTCAAATTTGCAGTTGAGTAACCAATTTCACCACTATGGATTTCAAGAAGAAACTATTTGTTTTTCTTGTAAAAACATAATAACTAAAGCACTTATAGCAGAAGATTTTTTTTACCTTGTTTCTCAAATTGACCAAGACCAAGTGGTTTTCTGTACCTCCAGATACCAGTTCATAGCCCCTCTCTAGTAAGCTCTGCAGAGAAAAACAAACGTAAGATATGCCAAGTGCCTAATACTGATTCATTTAGCAAAAATATACACAAAGCTTCATGTGATTGAAAAAGGGATGCAGATATCCCAGAGTACTTGTGTCAAAATAATGTTAGAATCGCTTCACGCAGGATACCTGAGCAAACTTTGAAGAATTACTGAGGACCTGCTCTTGATATGCCCTATACTCGGGAGTCATGACCTGAAATAGTAGTATTCAAAGGCTGAAATCACGATATTGCCGAAATAACTAGGCCCTTCAAGATCTGGTTCAATATCAAAATTTTTCTTTATTGCAACTACCGGAGAGGAAATTTTTACCTGCTTTAGAGCAACTGCTAAACCAGATATTGTGTGATTATGTGGACCACCTTGAAGTCCGGGGAAAACTGCCTGATTTATTTTGTCTTCATAATCATATTTCACCTGTAGCATTAGTATGAAATTTCACCACTGGTTATCAAATATAAGTCTTTTACCACTGCGTCCAATATTGGGAAACAATGACTCAAGGAGATAAATGAATGCAATGGAAGAAGCAATAATCAAATTAGTAACTGAAGTATCTGATCCAAATTCCAATCATCTTTTTATTTGTGAATGTGAGTCAACTCACTTCTTGCCCTTGTTTATTAATCTCTTTTACTCCCTTTCTGAAGAATATCATAGCTCCTCGTGGACCACGGAGGGACTTGTGAGTTGTGGTTGTCACAATATCTGCATATTCAAATGGTGATGGGATAACACCACCAGCAACCAAGCCACTAATGTGCGCCATATCAGCCAACAGAATTGCTTTTTGTTTGTCACAGACCTGTCATATTGATCAGAAACACCAAGCAGTAAGAACATCACCTTTGTCAGTCCCTTCATATGTCACTTCGAGCTTCTTCCAGATTTCTTTTGAAGACTCGCATCCGCAAATCCTGTTATATTCAGAAGCATCCACAGCACAATGCAACATATATATGGCATAGGCATCAATTTGCAACTTGTCCAAGTCAGTCTCAGAATATTCGGCTTTTTCCTTGGTGACTTCAATTCCATCAATTGTTTTAGTTGGAATGTATGGTTCATTTACAATTGATTTTCATGCATGCATGTTCTGGGACTTGATGAAATTTATCATCCTAATCTTCCAGAATGAATAGTTGCTTCCAAAGAACAACGGTGGTCTACTAATAGAATTGCCTTCAGGCAATATCTCAGCGAAGCCACCACCAGGGATGTTTCTTTTAATATTTTTATTTGTCATGAGATCTTTTAGCTATCAACGGTGAAGTTGAGAGTTGAGCTACTGCTCTGATACCACTTGTTGATCCCTTTGGGCAATATAACACGTGTCAGAAGGGGGTGAATGAATTTTTGGCCTTTAAAGATTATTTAATGCAGTCTTTTTAGAGTCTTTTTAAAATCACCCTCTCTGATCAGTGAAGACTGTCTTTCGCTGATGCTGACACTCGCTCGCTGAGAAGTTTAGTCTCAGCGTGCTTTTCAGTGTACGAATTAAGTGCTCAATGAATGTGACACTGATGTATCAGCGTTGCTGAGTATTCAGTGGGTTAGTTTAAAAACAAAGTAAGAGAATATCATCAGCGTGATTTTATCCTGATTCAGCAGCCTGTGCCTACTCCAGTCCCCGGATACCCTCTCCGAGCTTTAATCCACTAGTGTCTCCTTATCGGCGGAGAAACCTTCTTACAGAGTTTTCTAGAGAATGAGTACCCTCCTCTTTCTCCTATTCTCTAACCCAACTGTTGGATACCCTCTCCAACAG
>CAOJBJ013908072.1:0-10073 GCA_948291685.1 Euphorbia celastroides | reverse complement strand
GCAACAAAATGGGGGATGAATGGATGAATGACAGCTTGGTTGTTTACATCGAGAAAGACGTATTTTCAACCGTTGAGGATGAATCTATTTTACAACGCTTTCAAAATATAGACAATAGACGTCATCAACTATCGCAACGCTCGTGATTTCTAAGTTCACTTCGCTCTACTCCCCCTTAAAAAATTTTCTAGATCCGCCACTGGTTGTGAATTGGGGTACGTGGCACCACATATATGTATTCTTGAGGACGATGCACTCTTCATTTGTGAGGCTTTATTTAGACAATAGACTCATGTCATTTTGGAATTTGATTTGATGGTGTTATATTTAGCTATTACCTTAACTGACTGGGATTTCCCTATATCT
Organism: Euphorbia celastroides; assembly: GCA_948291685.1. NCBI lineage: Eukaryota > Viridiplantae > Streptophyta > Magnoliopsida > Malpighiales > Euphorbiaceae > Euphorbia > Euphorbia celastroides. Next base: position 9,707 of record CAOJBJ013908072.1, on the reverse strand, counting down.
ATTTTGTTTCTTAGGATGGTAATAATATAGCGCCAAATCATGTTTCTTGTACTTGTAACTTTATAGTTAGATCTTGATGTCAACTGAAACTTGCGGGTTCTCTTACAACTATCCCTGCAATAAACGCTGGGTTAGAGCGACTTGTCATTGTCACGGCGAAGCTCCTCCGATGCTTAAGTTAGCGGGAGTTTTAGGAAGATGAATGTATGTATTTAGATCGAGTAGAATAGTTGAGTTACCTAGATCAGTATATCTGGTACATTTATATGGGAGAAGGATAACGGCTAGATAGATCATGACGGGTTTGGTGGCCTCTAGTGCTGGTGGGCAGTTGGTAATCGCCTCTATGCAGTTAGTGGGCAACAGTATTCCTGTCTTCAGATTGCCACGTGTGGTTTGACCGAGTCATAGGTCATGGACTCATATGTGGGCTTGTCTTTAGGGCCTTTACTATGGGCCTTTTTATCCTGTTGATATCAAATGTCCCCCTCGAAGTCTTTTGAGACTCTTTAAGGTCGATCGGTCTATAATTCATAGAAGTTTGAAAAGATTAATTTGACAACTTAAAAAAAAATTTATTCTTACCTTTGCTACTGCAAAGATGCCCTTCCGAACATTGTATAGAGACTCTTTAGGGTCGAAACGTTTTTGGTTTTTATTGAATGCTCCAATTAATTAAGCATTAACTTAATGTAACCGTTTTGTGCTCCTGGTAATGATGCCACGTGGCGTGCATTCATATTTCCGCCCGTGGTCCCCAAGCGTGACCTTCCACATGTCTCACTCGCTCATGTTTCGGTTTTCTTGCCTCTAAGTCTTTTTGTGTTTGGACACTCTTTATAAAAACCCTTCCTTTACGCTCATTAGCCTTTACAATCACATTTTCGCCTCTTGCTGTTTTGCTTCTTCGTCTTCAACTTCTCTATCGAAAATTATCCGGTGAGTTTTGATTCTTCGATTCCTCTGTTCATTTCTTTTTTCTTGTTTTATCATGAGTTCTTCTACTGAGAGTGCCCCTTTAATTCACTGTCACCGTCAAAACCCTACATCAAGATTTCAGATTTTCACGCTTTCTCCGCTTCAAGTTCTTCCACTTCTAGCGGCCTTCTGGCTGGTCGAGAGGCCGGAAATCCTATCCCCATTCCTAGCAACTCAGCCTCTACCTCTGCTAATTCTGGTCCCGATGAAGCTGAACTTCCTCCGATGGAAGAAGGGTTAAATCTGAGGTACCACCAATCTCAACCTCCGGCACATCTCATTCCTCGCTGTCAAATCGTAAATACTACCCGTAACAGTAGTGATTTTCTTCTTCTTTTAAAGATGCTGAACGTCAAACCCCTGAAGCCTGATAAGGTCACTAACAATACGGATCTTTTATCCAATTCTTTTGCCTTTTCCACACCATCTAATATCACAGGGACCCAAATAGAACAGACTCATGAGAAGATGTGCCCTAGACCAGGGCTTTTTTGCTTCCGCCCTCACTATAGTGTTCGAATGCATCTTCCTCCTACTCCTAACACCTTCCCCATTCTCCAGGCGCAAGTTGATTAGGGGTTTCGCCTTCCTCGGCCGTACTCCCTAGCTTCCATCCTTCACGAGTTTAGGCTCTATCCTGGCCAAATCACCCAAAACTCTTGGTTGATGATGGTCAATATGCACAAAGCTTGCAAGGATTCAGGTCTATGGTTGGATGGACCTATTTGGAAAAGGTTTTGGGTTCCTGTCGCCTGGGCGTATGGTGACCTGTGCTACTGGTTCCCTCAGAGGAAATCAGGTGCTCCAAAGTTTTACGAGCCGATGAATCACTTGAAGAACTATGAGCAGAAGTGGTTCCGGGTCCAACTTGATGCTCAGCAGGATCCCAAATATATGTATCCTCAAGGGAATTTTACTTTTCCCACCGAATGGAATCCTCTCCCAGCAGCAATGAATCGTTGGAGGCCTAGATGCTCTCTTTGGGCACCTCAGGCCAGGACTATGACGTGCAACAAAGAGGGGGGTGAACAACAAGGAGGTGCGACCGGTGCTCAAGAAGTGGCCATACCAAATGAAGCGGTGGAATCAGGACCTGAAGCTACTGGTCCTGAGCATACTGAAGAGATCACCACTTCTTTGGTTGATCCAACTCTTAATGAGGTAGTCCCTATGTCCCTTCCATCATTGAGCCTCGTGCAGAGGACTTGGAAGCAATGAACAACACTTCTGTCTCCCCTGTGCATCACTCACATGAGTCTCCTTGGGTTGGGGAGAAGAGGAAGAGGGATGATAATGATGATGGCAAAGCGAGTGACCCTGGCTATAAAGGGAAGGTGCCATAAGAGAGTTCCTTTGATGAAGGTCGCCTGAGTCCCTTTGGCGAGAGGGATGTAGCTGCTTTTCACCGAGGTCACCCCAGCAAGGTTTTAACTCTTTTCCATAGCAATTTGTTTAATTATTGTTTATCAGTTACTTACTATTGTTCTATGTAGATGTGGCCGAAGATGTATGGAGCTGGGATTCGCCTGGAAGATCATTCGATCATCAACGATGTGCAGCGGTTCTTCCAAATTCCTACGGAGGTGCTCTATTATCAATATGTTGAGTACGACACTGTCTTGGAGGAAATGGAGGCTCAATCTATTCGGGTAATTTTTCTTTTCCTCCTGTCCTACATTTTGAACAATTTGGATTCTCTTATCATAAACATCCTTTTAATAGATGGTCTCCAACATCGCTCATACTCGGAGAGTTAATGCCCGTAACGGTGGCAAGATCCTTAGGGCTAGGCGAGAACTAATGGTGTCAGAGGAGGCCAGGCGATCTCTCAAGGGAGAACTGTCAACTGTCAAGGACCGAATGGAACTTGATCGTCTCGCACATGTCGAAGAGTTGGGAGAGTCCCAGAGAGCTTTTGAGACAACTAAGGTGGCCTTGCAAGAGTATGCTTCAAAGATAGAAGCTAGGGAGAGGTGGTTCCTTGAGCAGACTGTAAACTTGAACTATGCTATTCGCCAAAAAGATCAGGCTTTCAAAGAACAGGGCGAGGAGATGGAGCGCTTGACGGCGAAACTGGCAGCGGCTGAAGCAGCTTTGTGGTGGCGTAATAAGAAGTACAAGGCGCTCAAGCATCATGATAAGGAAAGCTCTGAAGGTTAAAGCGGTTTATGACAAGTACATATACAGGTTTAGAGTCCAATTTCTGTATAAGTGTCGCGAGCTGTTCCTTGAAGCCAATTTGGATTAGCTTGCCAAGATTAGGGACCCCTCCCTTGAAGCCTCGAAACTATTATGGGACCATGATCTTTGGCTGTTCAAGGAGGAATTTGAGTAGTATAAGCGAATTGTGGCTACTCCCACTCCTCTCAATACAATATCATCAGAGACATCCATTCTTTCTGAGCTGGCGGATGAAGGAGAACCTGAAGTCGCCTCGATTCCTCCTGGATTGCAGCCTTAGCTGCCTTGTTATTTCCTTTCTCTTTCTATTTGTAACTAATTTAAAAAATTTCACTGCTTTTTCTCATGTCAAGTAGTACAGCTTATTTCTAATCTTTGTTGATCAAAGCTTTGGAAATTATACCTTCAAGAGGACCTATGTTGGTCTTTTACCATATTTGTTTTAGTCTTTAGGTATTTTCGAGTTTCTTAGGGACTTGTGTGAAATTAATCCTTGAAACTCTGGTTCCTATTAGACTTAGCGGAGCTCTTTTTAACGATTGATTAGAGATCACCAAAGCGATTCATCGTTGTGCTAACCAACCCTCATTTTTTGTTGAGTCTTTTAGTACCTTGTGATTCCTTTTATTAAGCTTTTTGTGAAAATTTTCACTAACTTTGTGGAATCTGTTGGTTCTTTTTTAGACTTAATAGAGCTTAGGTGGTAAATATAGTGGGACTCGATTTGGTCCTTTGGTACCTTTGATAGCTCTTGATAAGGCGGTCTTAGTAGGAATTAAGTCCTTTAGACCTAGAACTTTAAATAGTCCTTGAACATTGGTCAGGTGCAATGCAAAATGTGAATGAAAATGAGAAACATTATAAAAAACACTAACATACTTGCAAACATCTCATAATGGCGATCATGGCATTAAACACTGAATTCAACATGTAACTTGCAAACGCTTAACATAACATTAATGATAACATAGAATTCAACACACAACTTCCAAAATTGAAAAAACACAAACAACTGTTTCCTAATCAACTACTTCCTAAACACAACAAATGAATTAAATGATAAGAAAAACATTAAAAAGGGCCTTTGGAAGCTTCACTCTCTTGGATAGAACTTTCGCAGCGCCACTGCATTTCATGCTCGGGGAACATCTCTTCCTTCCATGGTTTGCCGTTTATAGGTGTTGAGACCTATGTTGGCTTTGACCTTGAATGGTCCTTCCCAATTGATCCCAAATTTGCCTTGTCATTCCCTGGCTCTAGAGGCTTCGGTACTTCGGAGGACAAGATTGCCAATGTTGAAATTCCTTGGGCGAACTCTTTTGTTGAAGATAGCAGCGATTCATTGTCTATAGGCTTCCATTCTGATCGTCGCTTGCTCCATCCTTTCTTCCAAAGAGTCCAAGTTCTCCCTAAGTCTTTTATCATTTCCAGCCTCGCCAACAAAATGGAGAACTCTCTCTGTGAGGGTTCCAATGTCTGCTGGCACAATAGCTTCAGTAACATAAGTCAGCTTGAATGGAGTTTCTCCTATGGCCGTTTTTGGGGTTGTTCGGTAACTCCATAAAACATGTGGTAGTTCCTCCACCCAAGAAGACCCGCTCCTGATCACCCTCGTTTTCAATCCTTCTACCAACATTCTGTTGGTGACCTCGGTCATCCCATTGGATTGAGGATATGAAACTGAGGTGAAGTGAAGTTTGATATGCAACGCTCCACAATAAGCTTTGAACGCCTTACAGTTGAACTGCGTTCCGTTATCAACCACTATGGAGTGTGCTATACCAAAGTGAGTAATAATTTGATTATCAAAAAACTAGATTACCTGCTTTGGCGAGATGGAAGCTATTGGCTCGACTTCGACCCACTTGGAGAAGTGGTCCACTGCTACTATGAGGAACTTCCTCTGACACAATGCTATGGGAAATGGTCCCACGATGTCTACACCCCAAGTGGAGAAGGGCCGGGCGAACTTCAGCGAGGTGCGTTTAATGGCTGGTATTCCAATGTGTTTTGCGTATGCTTGACATTCCTTGCACTCTTGCACTAGCTTTTGGGCGTCCATGTCCATAGTTGGCTAATAAGCTCCAAGTAGCTTCGCTTTTCAAAGCAATGTGTCATTTTTCTCATGACCGCCACATATCCCCTCATGGATCTCGTGTAGTATGTATTCAGCTTCGACCTTTCCCACGCACTTCTTTCAGGGGTGCGTCAAGGAATATCGGTACAGATTGTCGCCGATCATGGAGTCTGGTATGACTTCCTTACAATTTGCTGCGCCTCGACAAGGTCTTCTGGGAGTTCACCCATGATTAAGTAGTTCCTTAAGGGGGCGTACCATTCTCCCTCCTGCCCAATGGCGAGTACCTCTATTCCTTCTTCTATGTTGGGCCTTACTTGGGTAATGATTGAACAAGGAATAGAGTTCTCACCGTATGGCTCTACGGTGGCCTTAGTAAGTCGATCGGCCTCGGCGTTCTGTAATCTTGGAATGTGTTGCAGCTTTAAGGCCGTTCCTGCATTGCTGATACTTGGTAATAGATCTTTGCATTTCTATGAGTACCTTTTCATCGACGCCTCGCGGGTTGTGTATCCTCCGTTCATCTAGTTCACCACTAGTTTCGAATCACTCCTGATTTGTACTCGATCTAGAAGAATAGCCCCGATCGCCTTCAAAGCCCAAAGAAGGGCTTCATATTCTGCCGCGTTGTTGGTGGGTTTCCATAGAAGCTGTACAGCTTGATTAATGCATATCCCATCGGGCCCCTCCATGCGGATTCTGATTCCGCCATGCTCTTGATATGAGCTGCCATCGATGTAAATTGTCCATTTATTTTCTATGGGGTTCTCTTTCTTCTCCGGAGGTGCTTCTACAATGAAGTCGGCTAGAGCCTTGAAGGCCTTTCTGGGTTCAAACCGGACGTCCAACTCTGACAGTTTTATCGCTCATTCCGCTATTCTGCCTGTCGTTCTGGCTTTTGCAATGTCTTCTTAAGCGGCAAGTTGGTCTGAACTATACCGTGTGGCTTTGGAAATAGTGGCAAAGCTTATGTGATGCGATGATTATCCCATATGCGGCTTTGTCCAGCCTAGGATAGCTGGTTTCTGCGTCCTTCAATACTTTGGAACAGTAGTACACTGGGTATTATTCTCGCTCCTCCTTCCTGACCAGCATTATGCCCAATGATTCATCAGTGGTGCTCAGGTATAGATACAATGGTTCACCTGGGACCGATTTGCTGAGCATTGGTGGTTGGGTAAGGAAGCTTTTAAGTTCCTTGAAGGCTACCTCGCACTCCTCTGTCCACTCAAAATCTTTTACACTCTTCAAGCCCTTGTAAAAGGGTAAGCATCTTCTAGCGAAGATGGATATGAACCTTCCAAGGGCGTTGATCCTCCCATTGAGCTTTTGCACTTCATTGACCGTTCGGGGAGGGCTGAGGTCCAGGATCGCCCTTATCTTGTAAGGGTTCGCCTCAATCCCCTTTCTGAGACCATGTACCCCAAAAATTTACCTCTTGCAACTCCAAAGGCACACTTCTCAAGGTTTAACTTCAAATTGTAATCCTGGCAAATTTCCAGCACTCTCTTCAAATCTTAAGGGTGGCTCTCTCGTTTTCGGCTTTTTACCACCATGTCATCAACGTATAGCTCCATGAGGTCTCTGATCATTCCTTTAAACATCTTGTTCAGTAGCCTCTGGTAGGTTACCCCTGCATTTTTCAGGCCGAACGACATGACTTTGTAGCAGTGGGTGCCTTCGTGGGTGATGAATGACGTTTTCTCTATATCGTCCTTCGCCATCGGTATCAGGTTGTATCCTGCCTTGGCATATAACATGGAGATGATCGCATGCCTTGCTGTGGCGTCTACCAGCATGTCGATGTTGGGAAGAGGGTATGAGTCTTTTGGGCATGCCTTGTTGAGATTTGTGAAACAACGCACATGTGGTAAGTCCCGTTGGGCTTCTTCACCAGGACCACATTGGCCATACATTTGGGGTAATGAACCTCCCTAATGTGGTCAACCTCAAGGAGCTTTTGAACCTCTTCGGTTATTACCCGCTGCTTTTCTGGGTCATGGTTCCTCTTCTTCTACTTCACTGCGGTGGCCTCTAGGTCAATGTGGAGCTCGTGCTTAATGGTTCTGGGCTTAATTCCCCTTACATCTTTCACATCCCAAGCGAACTCCCTGATATGCTGCTGTAGCACCTTCTCAATTCCCTTCTGAACCTTCGATTCTAAGGCCGCACTGACCTTAACTTCTTTTCTGTGGGCTAACAACATGGCCCTCATTTCTCCAACTGGCTCTGACGATCCTGGCTCCTCTGCCGTGACCTGGGGGTTGGCTCTGAGAGAAGGCATTTAAGCTTCCTTGGCTAACTTCCGATCTCCCTTGGCGATCGCCATTACTTTATTTGTTGGACCCGCAAGGCGAGGTATCTCATGGAGATTACGGCTTCTGATCCTGATAGCGTCCCCCTTCCCAGAATAACGTTGTAGGCTAGGGGGATATCGATCACAAGAAATTCCACTTTCGCCCTCCAACTTGGGCCGTCATCGCTGATGTTAACCCTTATCCTTAGCGCTCCTAAAACTGGTACAACATGACCACTTACACCTAGAATAGGTGCCTGATCTATAACCAGTCGGTTCGGATTCACTCCCAATGCATTGAAAGTCGCCTTAGTGATGAGGTTCACCGGGCTCCCAGTGTCTACTAGCACTCTCTTCACAACAAAGTACTCGATTATCATTTGGATAACCAAGGCATCGTCATGTGGGGCTGGCTTTCGACAGTGGGAGAAAGAAAAGTAAGTAGCTGGGTAACTCCGCGTGTTGCTATTGGCTACACTCTCCCATTTCCTCTTGTTGTTCCCATCAGTGATTACATGGATAATGCCTCTCCGGTTCTGGGGAATCTCGCCTTCCCTTTGGTTTTGCTCTTCCATTTTCTACTTCCCTTTGTCCTTCTGTCCGTCGATGCTGAATTTGGCTAGCTTCCCTTCAGCGGCCCATTTGTCCAACTCCTTCGCCAAGTGCTTGCAATCCTCCGTATCATGGCCTTCCTGCCTGTGAAACTCGCAGTACGTGCTGGTTCCCGGGTCGTCTCATCCCCCTAGGATAGTTGATGGATTACTTTGTGCCTTCGATCCATTACAGCAGCTCTTTTTTAGACGTCTTAAGGTTGTCCAGTGCTGGCGGAGGATGTCTCGATGCCTCTTCCGGCCTAGGTCGAAAAGATGGTCGAGGGCGATGTTGATGTTCGAGCTAATGGGAAGGTCCGCCTGTTAATCGGCCTCTGTTATTCTTATGGTTCTCCCATTTGACCCATTCCCCGGCCTTTGACATCACCAGCGTGAGGGTCTTGGGCCTCTGAGTTAGCAGCGTTTTTGATAAGTCTTCATTACCAAAATTAGTTGCAAGCGCCTCAATGACAACATCCATGTTGCATTGTTTGATCTGGACAGCCACCTGCTAAAACTCTCCACATATTCGCCCAGGCTCTCTCTTGCTCTTCGGACCAGGATTTGCAAATCTTGTACCGTCTTATAGGCGGGAATGGAGGTGATAAAGTGCAGGGCGAAATCCTTTGCCATCTGATTAAAATTCATGATGGACCGCGCCTCCAGATTATCGTACCAAAATGTGGCTGCCCCTTGGAGGGTGGTTGGGGACAACCGACACATCAGGGCGTCAGTGGCTTCTGTCGTTTCCATGCACGCCCTAAAGTTTCTGATGTGGATTGTAGGATCGCCCACTCCAATTTAGTCCCTCAAGTGGGGATATTTGAATCCCCGGGGGAGTTTCTCCTTCAATATCCCAGTGCATAGAGGTGATTCTGTGTTTTCTATCTACGGGATCAAGGGGTCAATCCCGGCCTTCGCCATGATCTCCTTGACCTGCTTGGCGACCACGGTCTATAACTTTGCCCCGACAGGACTTCCTCTCTCCTTAGGAGGTCATCTATGTCAGGGCCCACATGACCTGATGGACGAATCCGATGAGCTTGGACTCCACCTTTTACGCTTGGGGGTGATGGAAACCTGTGGGGGCGAGTCAATGTTCGCCCCCTGGTTTCTTCTAGGTTACGACCGGTCTTGGTAGTGGATTCTTCATACTTGTACCTCCTCATTGGGCTGGGCGATCGATTTCCCCTCACTTCTACATGCTTTCTAGCCAAGTGGGTGCTAGATCGGATCGTCTGACTTTGAGACCAGGCCTGGCTACGGGGGCAGTCTCTTCTTGCCGACGGTATACCCTACTCTGCCTTCCATTCTCTTGTACTCGAGGGTTTCGAAGCATGAGGGCCCGTTGTCGAGGAGGTGATGGGTCTCTCCGGGATTGCTCCTGCACAACATTCAGCCCATTCATAGTTTCCTGAATGTGGGTCACCATGTGGAGGAGTTGTTTCGCCAGCCCAGCTAGGAACCTCGTTTCGGGATTGCTAGCGTTCGCCCTCATTTCATCGATTTGCGCATCAAATTCTAGGGTTAGCTGAAGGAATGACATGGGTTTACCAGTCGTGTCTAGGGCTGGAGGTGGTCGAAT
>CAOJBJ013898051.1:0-16972 GCA_948291685.1 Euphorbia celastroides | reverse complement strand
TCCTTTGAAAGTAACATAAAAATTCTTGTTTTTCCTACGCAGCTGTCCACAAAATTTCTGAAATCACGGCAAGAACTAGTAGATGGTGGATTGCCTCGTCTCTCATGGGACCCTAAGATTTTTGTTATTCACATTCTTCTTGCTTTGTAGCTGCTCGGGTTTCAGGTTGAGAGCCCCTCGGCTACCAAAACCTTCTTATGATGGCATAATCATATAATCAAAGCCTCTACCGAGAGAAATGAGTTTCCAGTCCATGTGTCCAAGTCATTTAATTTTTTTCTTCAAATCCCCATGCTTCCAAGGCACCTCATCTTTTGCTAATGTGATTCTACCAATCACCGAGTTCTACAGAATTGTAATCTCCGTTCGTACAATTTTTGCGGGATACGGATAGCCTAACACCAGCGTCTGAGATGGTTGATCGAGAGGGGAAATCAACAGCCTGAATAACACTGGCATAAGATAATTTATCATTATTACTCTCTTCTGCAACATTTCTCTTTCCCTGGGTATTCAATATTTAAACGGATTTTGGTTTTCTAAAGTTGTACATTTGATGATTAACGTTTCTTCTCCTTCCGTTTCCTTCTTTCCAACTAAATTTCCTATTTCGTTGTTGGTTTTCAGGATTGTCCACGTAATTCGTGGAAAAATAGCTAATGAATCGTGACAAAATGACATGAAAAAGTGAGACAAGCTATAGTCAAACTTATATGTGGGTAAAATCCATCTGGAGTCTCCTATAGTTGGCATAAAACGTCCCTCAGCCTCTTATAGTTGTAAATATTTTATTTAACCCTTTGAATATGGCAAAAGTATACCTCTTAGCCCCCTCATTGCTACGTGTCAACTTTGTATTGATTTTAAAAAATATAATAAAAATTAACTCTTTGAAAAGTCAAACAAATGTCAAATTCAAGGGGTTAAATGAGACTTTTGCAACTATAAGGAGCTAAGGAGTTTTTTGTGCCAACTATAGAGAGTCCTGGATGCGTTTTTCCTTATATGCAGAGACTATCAAGAAATGAACTCAATGAGTTATCTGTTTCGACAGAATTGATGCAAGCAAAGGTAAAGAATGTGCTCATAAATTCTTTTTAATATTATGAGAAATACTAACAAATAAAATAAAATTAGTGCGCAGTAAGTACAAACTAAATGTTCATTGAAGTAGTTGAAGGCCTCAAAGTTGTACCAGCTAGCAAATTTTTATTTTACTATATACGTACAATGAATCCTTTTTCTTAATATATTATGACTTTGTGATATTTTATTTTGCCAATATTTCAATCCCCAATGATTTTTAGTGTTCAAGACTGATGGAATGTCTCAACCATAGAAACAAGTATGAACGAGTTGATTATTCAGATCATCGGCACATTTTTTCCTATATTACTTTTAGGTTGCTGTAAGTTCTCTTCCATATTACTTTTACGTTGAATGTTTCATGCTTAAGATGGCTTCTTGATTATGGTTTTCATTCAAAATAAACCTTGATCAAGTTAACTTTTAATCTCTTAATTGAAACTGACGGTGGTGATGTTTAGAGGTAGTTAGTTAATCAAAATCATATCTTGCATGATTCGGACCAAGAGATTGCAATATATGCTGGAGATCTTCATGGTCACTGCTTAAGATTTTAATGCTAAGTAAAATATAAACCGAGACGGACTAAGTAACGTTTATAATTTGCTTAAGTTGTTGTGAGACGGAAGTAATCAAAAAACCCTTGTTAAGTATTGCTAGTCCATCGTGCTTCATCAATGTCAACTCTTATCTTGTGGAAGAAAAACTTATAGTAATCTAGACGACAAGTTGTGACCCTTTTATCATTTCACAACTGCCATCACAAATCTGATTTTATTTCCCTTTTATATTTAGGTATTTTAGATTAATTATACTCTCCACAACCTGTTTATATAAGAAGATCGTGTACCACCTGTCTGTGTGTTGAACTTACAAGCTTTTCACAATCTGCTCTCTATGGAATACGACCTTGTGATTGCCACCATACAATTGATTTTAGTGCACTTGCTAGGCAATCCTTTAGGAAGCAAGACAACTCGATCCAAATTATTAAAGTAGGTTAGAAAAATGAATACAAATAGTTTTTTTTTATCGAGTACACTGTCTATAAACTAAAGGATATTAAAATAAAATGGAAGAAGTGAATATAATTTAATTATTTAGTGTTTGTACACATATTCCCACACTTGAATTAATATGTCAATCCAAATTCAGTATTACAATTCAAGTGTTAGTTAATTACTATATGATAATATATCTCAATAATATTTATACATGATAATATATCTTAACATGTATATTATAAATATTTTGGGATTGATATATATAGTTATTAAAATTTTTCTAGACTAAAACTGAAACAAATCAATAACCATTTTTTTAGATTTAAATATTAACCTGATCGATTTTTTTAAAAGTAACCAAACTAAATTAGTTACACAATTAACTGCTGAGCAATACAAGAAATGAGAAATACACTTTAAAATGAAAAGAAAGAAACATAGGAGAATAAGTGGATGAATAATTTGGCCAAAACCATATTCTTTTTACAAAGAATTGAGAATAAGTGTATTGAAATAACAAAAAAATCAATGAATGATATTAGTTTTTTTTTTCAGCAAAATGCAACTTCCTTCCACTAATGGCAAGACTTTAGAATCTTAATAATCTGAAGACTTAAAAAGTCATGCAATAAAAAAAGAAATAAATTAATACTTTTCCCTTTATTTCACTTATAAATAGCAGAGTATTGTTCTCCTTTGTTTTTCACATATATCCACAAACAAACATCAACTAGCGATGATGAGTAATTGCATCCCCTTGTTTTGGTTCCTTTTCTTTCTAATTAATGCATGTTTTTGCATTGAAGGATGCATTGAGAGCGAAAGAGTTGCTCTTTTGAAGTTTAAGAATGGTCTCATTGATCCTTCTAACTGCTCTTAATTCTTACTATTCTGGTCTTTTTGTTGAGAACTTAGATTGGGTTACTAGTCTTTCTTCTTTAGAGTTTCTGGACTTGGGTTACGTTGACATGAGTCGATCCTTTGATTGGTTGAAACGAATGAATTCACTCCCTTCACTGGTTGAACTTCACTTATCTTGTTGTTCTCTTCCAAGTTTCAGTTCAAGTTCTCTTCTTAATCTCAACTTCTAATCCCTTGAAGTTCTTGACCTCTTATAATTATTTTAGAGGTCCAATTCCAAATGTTCTTCAAAATATGTCTTCATTCCTCAGGGAACTTGATCTGTCTTGGAATTATTTCAATTATTCCATACCTAACTGGTTATATGATCTAACCCATCTGCAACTCCTCAATCTCGTTCGAAATCGGTTGCAAGGTCAAGTTTCTAATGGCATTGGAAACTTGACTTCTCTAGTGAACCTCGATTTGTCGTACAATTTTGACCTTGAGTTTGAAAATGGAATTCCAAACTCGTTTAAAAAATTTTGCAACTTGATGTCTCTAAAAATAGGTTATGTCAAATTGGGCCAAGAGATAAATGTTCTTCTTGTTCTGTCTGCATGTGATTCTAGAGTCCTATAATACTTGGATTTGAGCAACTGTCAATTATCTGGCCATTTGACAGAGAATTTCACCCACTTTAGAAATCTCATTACCTTTGACATATCAAATAATTCAATCTTAGGACCAATTCCTTTTTCTTTTGGAAATATCAACAATTTAGAGTATGTAGACATCTCTAATAATAATTTGGAGGGTGAAGTTTCTCAACTCCACTTTGCAAATCTCATAAGACCTGTCCATTTTTATCCATATGGAATGAAGAATAAAAACATTTCATTAAGAGTAAGCCCTGATTGGATTCCTCCTCTTAAACTTCAAACTCTAAATTTAGGATCATGGAAAATAGGATCGATATTAAAGTGGCTTCGCCCATTAAAATATTTGAGGTCTTTGGATTTATCCAATTGTGAGATTTCTGCTTCCATTCCTATTTGGTTTTGGAATTCGCTTTCTAATTATTCTTATTTGAATTTTTCTCATAACCAGATGCATGGTCCCATTTCAAATAACCCTTTTGTCTATAGATACCAAATAAATGGGCTAGTGATTGATTTAAGTTCTGATAACTAGTCACCAAAATTCAGCTCCTAGTTGCTTTTTTTGGAACTCTGGCCGTCGTCTCTGCCTGTAAAACACGGTGGTTAGGATCGGGAGCCGCCCTTGAGGAGACTCTCCGATACCTAAGTCAGTATGGGTTTTGAGAAATAAATTGGCAGAGTAACAGTTAGGGTTCAAGAATTCCATACCTTAAGACTTAGGGCTTTGGAGTATTTATAGGTAGTGTGCCTTGTTCCTCACGCTGAAGAGTCCGATCCTGATTAGGATTCACTCTCTTTACGTTTTAGACTTCCTTTTTAATTAGGATTCTTCCTAACTAAATACGGATTCACTAATCCGGCTCAACCTACCTACGCCAGGTTGACCCGGTTTAGTGTGCTGGCTTTGGCCTTCACAAAGCTTATTGTGAGATAACCACACGGCCTAAGTTACAACGTCGTTCAACCGGTATTTAGACCAACATAAGTCTTAGACGGATTTTACTGATAATGTTATCATACCTATTTTACAAAAGTTGAAGAAAAAGACGGAGAATTATGAAGACGACGATAGAGGACTATAAGGAAGAAGAAGAAGAAATATCAATATAATAGCTGAAGCAATCATATAAAACCAATGAATATTGATTTAGAAGTTATAAGTGTAAAACAAACAACACGTGTAATGGTATTTTCAGGGTCTGTTTGGAGCTGTTTTCTCAAATTACTTTCCCTGACAGTTATATTTTGAAGTTTTTTTTAAAAGCAGCATATTATGGTTTTGAGAAAGTTGTTTTGACAGTTTTTAACTTTTTGATATAAAAGATTAAAATGCACTGTTAAAATAAAAAAATGATGTTATATGAAAAGTTTGTGATACCACTGTTAAAAACAGCAGCTCTGACGGTAACGCTAAACTGATCCTTAAAATAATTTATGTCTAGGGGGTGTTTGTTTACCACATTTATCTGCTACTTTTAGTAGATAAGAATTGAACCGCTGCAGTTAGCTAATTTAATATGTTTGGTTAGAATTTTTCAACATCAAACTGCAGCAGAAAGATATCTAAACAGCAGCTTTTTGAACAGTAGTAAGATGATGCTTTTCGTTTTCAATCTGCTGCTGTTAACGTGATTAATATGAATGAGGACTTTATTACCCTCCCTTTTGTATCTTTCTTTGGCAAATACAGAGACAACAACATGTAAAGAGAAGCTAAACACAGCTGCAAAATGTTTTGCTTGCTATTTCACTTTTGATATCAACATCTTAAATTTATACCTGTTCATTGGTAGATCGGGTCGAATTCGGTCAGGCTTAGTTGGACTTTTCATTTAAAACGTCAATCCAAGCTCGGTGCAAGCTCATAATAAAAAATTCGAGTTCGAGTAGGGCCCGGGCTGGGCTTATAGAGTCAAATCCAAACCCGACCCATGACCCGTCGATATCTTTTTTATTTTATTTCATCATTAAATGAATTTAAAAAAAATAAAAAGCTATATAAATTTTACATATAAATATATATAATATAGTAAAATTCTTATTACTTAATAATTTAGTAAATTAATATTAAAATAAACGTATAAATTATTAAACATAAAATAAAAATATAAAATAACTGTATTTTTTAGGAGAATTGTTGTGGTTGTCTCTTTTTTTCTCCTTCTATTTGATTTTGTCTATTTTTACTTTTATATGTGTTTCTGTCCTTTTTTGTATTCTTTTATTCACTTTTGTCCTTTTTATTTCCCTTATATTTTTTTTATGTATTTTAACTTAGTATACTATGTTTTGTATACAGTATACCCCAGTATACTAATGTTAATATTTGGTATACTGTCACCGGAAACCGCCTCCGACACCGTCCCGCCACCTCCACCGCCATATACAGTATACCCCAGTATACCAATGTCAGTATACGTTATACTGTCACCGGAAACCGCCCCCGACACCGCCCGCCGCCACCTTCGCCGCTTTATACAGTATATCCCAATATACCATGTCAGTATACGGTATACTGTCACTGAAAACCGCCTCCGACATCGCCCCGCCGCCACCGTCACCGCCGCCTCCGACTTCGCCCCTAGACCGTCGCCGGAACCCGCCAAAAACCTTCCCGTCGTTGAGATCTAGCCGTTTCCGGCATCACCGCCGCTAGATCTCGCCGAAAAATTACCAAAAATAGCAAACTAAAACTAATATCATAAACAGATAAACAAAAAATCGAGACCGTCGCCGTTCATACTAGTCGCCGTTCAAAACCCGCCGGAAAACATAAAATCAAGGCAAACAAAACTGAAAAATGAAAAATCAAAGAAAAAATCCAGATTTCTGGCGGCGGCCTGTGGATTTGAGGGGAGGAGTTCCGGCGCCGGAGTTTTAGAGCAACACAGACCTGCAAAAGAACTAAAATAAAATAGAAATTCGGCAGTCATAATGAAATCGACGGCGGCAGTGGAAAAAACAAGATCTGGCGACGGTGGTGGATTCTTCTGGTGAAAAAGACGACGGCAGAGGCGGCGATGGCTTCGGAGGAGAAAACAACGGTGGCGGAAATCCAGATCTGGGCACCGGCAGGGCTTCTCATCAGAAAACGATGGAGGTGGGGCTTCTCATCTGAAAACGACGATGGCGGAGGCGATGGTGGGCAGCGACGGCTACGGAGATGGCAGCGGTGAAGGCGGAGGAACCAGATCTGGGCGGGCGACGGCGGCGACGGCTACGGAGATGGCAGCGGTGAAGGTGGAGGAACTAGATCTGGGCGGCCGACGACGGCGACGGTGATGGTGGAGGAGCAGCGGTGACGGCGACGGCGGAGGAGCAGCGGAGACGGTGTAGACTGGTCTGTGGAGGAGGATTTGTGTATAAAAGTTTTTCAGGGTTTAGACATTTTAAGAGTTTTGTTGTTAAATATTATAGAATCAGATATTTATGATAATAGAAAAAACATGGGTTAAAAATGGGTAGGCTTTTTAGGACAATTGTTTTAAAACCCTATTTTTTATTAGTCGGGCCGGGTTCGGTCGTGCTCGGATATTTATATAAAACCAAGCCCGACCCATAGAATTTCGGGCTTTTGCAGGCTCGGGCTCGGCCGGGCTTTGTATTAAAAGACACATCCAAGCCTGTTCATTTTGAACAGGCTCGAGCTGGGCTGGGTGGATACCTGAACTTGTAAACAGGTCTACTTATTATTATTAATTTGGGTTTCCTCTCTTGTTTATCCTTTTTGTTTTTTTAAGTTGTTTTTAAGTCAATGATAACGTTAACCCATAGTTTTCTGTCTAGTTTTGAGATTGATTTTGAGTTAGTGAAATTTTAACGCAATATTTGATTATTTGTAAATTTGATTTTAGTTTTATAATTTTATTTATGAATTTATACTATGTATTTTTTTGTCTTTTTACCCTTAATCCGCTATTAGCGCATCCTAGTTTTACTAAATATTAAATCATGAATATGCTATACTCAACTGCTAATGACAACAATAATCAACTAACAACAACAATCAGCTAAAAACAATTGCAAACAGCAACAATTAACAGTTGTATCAAACAGATCTTAAGGATGATAAAATAAAAATCATAATAATAATTAATGAGACAATAACATAACTAACGAAATCGCATAATGCTAATCAGTAGTTTATGACCGTGTATAATTTGTTTTAAGGCAGAAGATATATGGGTCAATTACACAAAAAGATAGAAAAAGTGATATTTGGTACGTTTCCAAAAATGATAAAATTCCCATAGTTGTACCGAAGCATGATGTTTGTCTTTAACAAATATAGTAATCGACGGTGGAATGGCTCGCCGCCATATACAAACAAATTTTTAGAATTTTAAAAGTGACTACCACCTTACCTACCTACCTACTTTATTTTCATTCCTGTGATAACTTTAAAAACTATCCACGAATTTTTATTTTTCATCAAAAACATTCCTAAGGATTCAAATCCATCAAAAACACATCTGATGTTTCGTTACGTTACCAAAAGAAGAATTTTCCATCCAACTGCAGTTAAGTACTGATGTGGTTTGAGGGTAAATTTGTCAAAACATTGAATTAAATCCTAACCCTAAACTCAAACCTATTTATCCAATTACCTAAACCCGATACCCAACCCTAATCCAAATATGACCCTAACTCTAATTTGCCTTCGGCGCCGTCACCGTCGCCGAAGAATCGCGTTTCCGGCGAAACGCCAACAAACGTGAATATTGTCCGCCATTTTCACCAGAAAATGCATGGAAGCACCAAAACTGATGGAAAAATTGTCTGGATCTATAGAAATCGACGAAGAATGACGGAATGATGAGGGAAATCGATGCTAGCAAGCAGAGAACGACGGGATCTGGTAAAATCACGATTTACCGGTGAAAATGGCGGTGAAACATTCAACTAGCGACGGACTTTGCCCCTAACCTAAAACTGACCGCAAAATGGTCTGGATATGGAGAAATCAACGTAGATCGACGGGGTTTTGAGGGAAATCGATGCCGGCCAGCAGAAAAAGACGGGATTTTGAAACTGGTGGCGAAAATGGCGATTGAGAAACCGGCCGCGATGGGGTTCGGGAAAGCAAAGAATCGATGATTTCCGGTGATTTCCACATGTGTTTACCGACGATTTTCGGCGGTTTTCGGTGATTTTTGCTTGTCCCTGCCATTTTGGGTATTTTCCGGTGACTGATGTTCACCGAAGTTGGAGATGTGGCCGGCGGCTGGGGAAGTGGTGGAGTTAGGGTTTTAGTGGGTTAGGGTTAGGGTATTTGGGTTTAGTTATTAGGGTAAATGGGTTTGAATTTAGGGTTAAAATTTATTTGAATGTTTGATAAATTTACCCTCAAGCCATATCAGCACTTAACTGCAGTTGGATGGAAAATCCTTCTTTTAGCAACGGAGTGAAACATCAGGGGTGTTTTTGATAGATTTGAAACCTCAGGGGTTTTTTTTATAAAAAATGAAACTTTAGGGGTGGTTTTTGAAGTTATCCCTTCATTTTTCAACCGACAAGTCCGGGAATAAAAGTTTTATTCATAATTTGTTTAAACTTAAGTCGTTTTATTTCCTTTAAAACTAAGTGAAAAATGTATAATAGATGTTTGCTAAGTGGAAAATGAACCTATAAATCAAGGTTTATTTATGCATGGAATTCAATTAAATATAATCATTGGGTGTCATTTTTTAACTTAAATTGTGATTTTATGTAGATTGCTATGAATATAAGAAGACTGTTGCGTTTTGACAGATTTGAAGTGGAAATGGGCTCGCAGCAGCCCAGATGACGTGATAACAGTTGATTGCACCATCATTGAGGTCCAATGAGAGGAGAAGGACTGAAAGAGTAAGAGGGAGACTGAATGGAGGAAAGCCACGTAGGAAACTTGGTGGCTAAGGAACTTGCAACTAGAGCCAACTTGCATTTCTTTTTGTTTGTTTATTTTGGCCAATAGGCTTTCACTTTAACAATCACCAGCTCTATACAAAGAGCTATTTTTGTCTTGTAAGAAAGAGGTTAATACTCTAATTAGTTTTTGTACTTGTTTCGTGTTTAATATACGTTTGTTTTCTTTTAAGGTTGTCGCGTCTGTCTTTATTATGCGTACCGAGTAGTTTTCCAGCAAGCTTCGCCAGCAATCTAGCGGGGTTTGGCTAATATTGTAATGTTTATCTAAGCTAGCAAATACTTTGAAGATAGATTGTTGTATGTAATAACTGACTTGTGAGCTCGGCCAAACTCACATACAATGGAAGCATGAAGTACTGATCAGAGAAGTGTGACCATGGATTTTGCAGCAATCTCATAAGCATAAGGTTGTAAGTGGATAACTCCCATTCTTTATGTTTTTGTCAAGGGTTTTATATGTGAATAGGTGGAAGGAAGAGTCTGCTTAGGCATTATATAAATGTTTGCTTAATCTTAATGCTTAAGGCTAATTTGTAAGTGGATAACTTCCGAGGTGAAAGCTTTATAGATCTAGGTAGCATGATAGTATGTCGTACCTAGTTAACTTCGTGCAAGAAACCTTGGATCTTGATGCTTAAAATGTTGGTTTAAATAAACAATATATCACTAGTTCCCGTTAAGAATGCTGGCTAGGCTTGTGTTTAGTCATATATCTGTCTTTCTAGCAACCTTGTCTGTTTAGAATGTCTTATTTAGTCGGCCGCAATCTCTTTTATTTACAGTTATTACTTTCACCACCAATAAACTTTAATTGAATTCACTCTACTAAATTGCCCATATGAGATAAACGCACACGCTTGTTCCCTGTAGAATACGACACTTGAACTCACTATTTGTACTATTAAAAGACCTAGTGCACTTACACAGTGTCACATTTGGAGACAACAGTGTTCAATGTCTATGGACTGTGTACAGTATCGTTCCTAGGATGGAGAGCGAGGGGCGACGTAGAGGTTCATTTTTAAAAATTATTAATTTATTGTAATTAAATTTGAGTTTATATTGATTAAATGTTTTCCTTATAAAAAATATTAATAATAAAATTCGACTAAGTAAAAGTGATTATTTAATTATAGATATGATTTGACTATGTTTAAATCATTTCATATATAATACGTATTAATTGTTGAATAAAAATATTATATAATTAATTTCTCTAATCTTCTTAATATTTTAATGTTTTTTCTTCATATTTTCATCTGACAAAAAATTAAAAATAAAATATCAAGAGCACTTACCTTCCTTCCTATTGTTGTTATTCTCCAAATTTCATTCAATCTTTTTATTACTTATAAATAATTTTTCATTTATTCTTTCAGTCACATCAAAAGTTATCTTTTTATTTTTTGTATTGAGAAAATACGTTAGAGCGTACTTGTGTAAGCATTATTATTAATGATTTAACAGTTAGAAAAGCTCATAAACATCATTTTATTCGATCAATATGATAATTTTTTTTAGTTGTAACATTATCTCTATTTTATGATGTGAAATTTGATGTTGCATGATCTCTTATTAAGTATTGTAATAGAAGTACAATATCATATATCACCAATATACAATATTTCCAAACTATTTACACAAATTATCTAACAGAAACTTATTTACAAAAATGACACATTTAGTTTGTTATTTACATAATTAACAACCTATAATTATCCTTCTCCTCAATTACCCTTATATGTAAACAACGATATTAAACCCAACGATAATTACCAAACCAACGATGATCTCCAAGTTCCCAGCACCTTGGCATCTCCTTCACCTTCGCCTCCTCCTCCTCCTCCTCCTTCACCTCCTTTGTCTCTACCGTTGTTGACACATATGTTTGAATGATTTATCTTTTCCTTTTTCATTCAGTTATGAGGTAAGCTTCTGTTCTTCTAGATTTTGCTTTGATTTTGGAAGGTAACCTGATCTAGCAGCTTCATCATATACGGTTTCAATTCCAGATTAATTCGATTTGTTTCTCAACTTTGATTTTAATTTTTTTTGATTTTGATTTGTTGAAATTGACTCCGATTCTCATGTTTTTTCTTGATTTTCTGTTTTATATTTGTTTTTAAACAACACTGGTGATGAAGATGATGCATTAGTGATGAAGATAATAGCGTTCAAAGGTTTCACACAAGGTGTTCGATAAAATGCTTCTATAGTGCGAATGACA
This sequence comes from Euphorbia celastroides, assembly GCA_948291685.1. Taxonomy (NCBI): domain Eukaryota; kingdom Viridiplantae; phylum Streptophyta; class Magnoliopsida; order Malpighiales; family Euphorbiaceae; genus Euphorbia; species Euphorbia celastroides. The sequence goes on along the minus strand of CAOJBJ013898051.1, from coordinate 5,243 downwards.
TGTATAGTACCTGTAATGATAATGTATTGGTTGTGTGATATGTGTAACGGATTCTTCTTCTTCTATCTCAAATCAGAATTAAATTTGCATGTGTGTAAGAGATATGTATTGTATATGTATATCATATGTAATGAATTTGTAAAGTTTACGCAATAGCTCTGTAAACCAGTTCAAAACAGTTCGAATATTGTTCTGTTTATATTTATCAAAACAGTTCGAAAATATTGACTATGTAATGAATATGTAATGGATATGTAATGCATATATAAATGAATGCGCAATAAGATGTTTTTAAATCTGTGTAACCAGTTCGGAATAATATGTAAATTAAATGTAAAACATTTGTATATGCGATGTAAATAGTATGTAAAACATATGTAAGGCGTATGTAAAGCATATGTATGGACATGTCATTTTTTTGTAAATATGAAACTTGAGTGGATACTTGGTGATAATAATTTTGCTTTTTTTGTTATTTATGTAATAAGATAAAGTTAATTATCATTCTCTTGAATCAAAAGCTTAATTTTGTGTATTTTTGTAAGTTACCCTTAAAAATTTTACCCATTAATAGTGTCCCAATTTTAATTTTGCCCGTATGCTCCGAAGAAGGTAGGAATGACCCTAACTGTAATATTTTAGTAATCTTATTTCTATTCATTTTTCTCCAATTCCACAAACAAAACACCACCTAATAGAATTAACGAGAAGATAAAATCACAATTATAGTGTATTAACATCTTCATTATAATTTTAATTTTCGATAAACTATTAGACTTTTAAGTTACATAAAATGACAAATTTGCGGACTATTTAATATGCCCAATAAGTCTAATCGATTTTGGTAAATGGACCCAAATACATCTACTATGAATTAAACAAATTCAAAATAGTTATATTAGTTTTAAGTGGTAAGTTGATACACTTTGATCAAGCTTAAAGCCAGTATTAGAACCTTTTAAAAGCTCATGTTCATTAGTTTTGTTGATAATTATCTATTTTATTAATTAGTTTAGGTAATAATTTAGCTAATATTATCTATTATAAAACTTTTAAACAAAAAATCTTTTAAGACCTATATAATGGGGGTGTTTCTCAAAGCTTGTGCTTTTGGGCGTTTTAGCTTAAAAATAAGTTAATAAGCCAAAAGTAGGTAAGGCCTACTTTTATAATTTTGGGTAAAGTACAAAAAAGTATCATGTGCTTTTCGTCTTTTTTAAAACATGGTCTGTGGTTTTTTTTTTTAATAACGGTCTGTGCTTTTCATAGTTAGCAAAAAGGGATTGCCATCTATAAACTGTCGGCACAAGGGTACTTTAGGAAATTCAGTTTTTTAACCCTTTTAATTAATTAATCATTAATTAAACTTAATTAATTTCACAATTTCTTAATTAACCTTAAATAATTAATTAAATTCTTAATTAAACTTAATTAAACCCTAATCATCTTCCCCCATCTCTTTCGATGCCGGAAAAACGAACTGCCAGAAATTTTTCCGGCCAAAAACCTAAAATTTCGTTCGGCTAAGCACCGCCGGGAATTTTTTTCATTTTCTCCTACCAGAAGCCAAAAATTTTGTTCCAAGTCCCAAGATCTCGTCGTTTTGCCAGCGTGAAGTCAATCCCGGTGTGAAATGAAACTGTCATCGTTTTTGGAAAATCGAACTGCGAGGAGAGGAGAGGCTCAGATTTGGCTCTGATCTGGCGCGACGTGAAGACAAAGAGAGGAGAGAGATCTGGTGCGACGGGAAGAGAGAGAGAGAGAGGAGAGGGATCTCGCCGATGATGAGAGAGAGAGAGAGGAGAGAGATCGTCGGTGCCGGGGTGGCGGCGGAGGCCGCCGGAGAGGACGCCGGCGGCAGAGCAGTTGGGGATTGGTTTTGTATATGGGTTAGGGTTAGGTTTTAGATGGTAAATGGGTAATTGGGTTAGGATCAAGTGTTAATTAGGTAATTGGGTAAAAAAATTTTGATTTTGCAAAATACCCTTGCCATGTAATCATTTCTAACACCAAAAGGTGTTAATTAGGTAATTGAGTAAAAAAAAAAATTATTTTTCAAAAATACCCTTGCCATGTAATTAGTTCTAGCAACAAAATTGACGGTAATTCCTTTTTTACTAACTGTGAAAAGCACAGACCTTTATTGGAAAAAAAAATCATAGACCCCATTTTGAAAAAGGTAAAAAGCACAGGGTTCTTTTTGTACTTTACCCTATAATTTTGGCATAGAAGCCGATATTAAGCTATGAGAAACACTATTATGACATGGCTTATAATATTATATAGACACACACTTTCTTTTTATATAATATTATTACTTTTACTCAAAACAATAATCTATTCTTCCTTATGTTACAAGAAAAATCGAAAACTGAAATGGAAATCGTGCAACAGAATATTTTCCCTTGCAAAATAGCGTACTTGCAATGGATTCTACGCTCAAACAATATTCCCTTGCAATACTAAAAACAATTAAAATAACATATAAATTTGCAACGGAATTCAAGCATAATTTTTTCATTGGAAATAATAATAATTAAAAACATAAATTAAAATAGAAAGACACGTGAGTCTCTCTTTTCACATTATTATATTAAAAAACTAAAAAATAAAAATTAAATGAAGCAAACCCTACGTTTGTCTTCTACATTCACGACACAACAGCCACTCCCATTCTCCACTTACTTTACCGCCGCCACCTCTCATCGTCCTCGACCTGGACTTCGACCTCAAACCTGGCCAGTGATTCTACAATTTTGGATACTCCTCAATTCTTGTCATTCTCTGCTAGCTCTATTTGACCACCCACTACCCAATTAATTTCCCTATTCAGTAAATACAAGCTAAAACCTAGATGCAAGACAAAATCTGAAAATTTCAACCGGTACTTCGGAAGCTAGTCACATTCAACTTTTTATTTTTGTTTTGTCACTTTTTTATTCTTTTCTGTATTCTCCACAGATGTCACTATCAGACCTTCTCTATCTTAATTAACCGTTCATTCTTTCGACTCGATTCTTTTAGAATATTTTGTTCGTTGACGTAATTTTTTTGAAGCTTTTGTAATTTCCTATAATAACCTATAATGTTATAGAAATTTTCTATATTGTCTTATAATATCGTATAATTTCCTATAATGTTAGAGAAATTTCATATAATGTTATAGAATTTTTTTATAATGTCCTATATTGTCGTATAATGTTCTATAACTATCGTATAATGTCATATAATGTCCTACAATGGTCGTATAATGTCCTATAATGTCGTATAATGTCCTATAATCTCGTGTTTTGTGTTAAAACCTCTTATAACCTCATTTCTATTCATTTAAAAGTCTTATAATGTCCTATAATATCGTATAATGTCATATAATAAAATTATAGGTCATTAGAGGTTCACAAAATGAAATTATAGGACATTATAAGGTTACAAAATGAAATTATAGGACATTATGGGTTTACAAAATGAAATTATAGGACATTATAAGTTTATAAAATGAAATTATAGGACATTATATGTTTACAAAATGTAATTATAGGACATTATAGAACATTATAGGTTTACAAAAGCAAACTATAGGACATTATAGGTTTATAAAATGAAACTATGGGACATTATATGTTTACAAAATGAAATTATAGGACATTATAAGCTTACAAAATTAAATGACATGACATTTAGTTTTTAATGGTCATAACAAGCGTGATGACAAACATGACAAAAGCTATGACAAAGAAACTCAAAATTACACCATTAGCAACAAAAAGAGCATGTAACATTCAGCCCGAAAATAAGCATAAAAAAGCATGTACTCTACAGCGAAAATACCATCAAAATTGACATTAATCAAGCAAAATGAAATTAAAATAAAGGAAATGAGCATAGTAAATAAAGGAAATGAGCAAAAACAAGTTCTAATGTTTACTAAAAGTTTTATTATTCACTTAAAATAAGCACAATTCACAGCTGGAAGTACAACAACAACCAAAAAGAGACGAAGAGAAGACTTTGGCGGCGACAATGACCGTTTCCAGAAATCCAGCAAGCTTGATGACACGAGTGAGGTTGTTCTTTCTACTGACCTCAGTGGCCTTATTCACAGCGCGAGCGACGGCGAGATCTGGCTCTAGTTCATTTTTCCAGCAACGTTGGCGGGTTCAATAGATTTGGATCTGAGGATGGCAGCTTGGAGGGTTGGTCGATGAGATCTAGCGGAGAGGGAGAGACTCGATGACGATGAGCGACGGTCTCACTGGCTCCAGTTCATGTTCCCGGCGACGGTGACCAGATCTTGATTTGAGGATGGCGGCTTGTAGGGTTGGTCGGCGAACCTTTAGCGGCAAAATCTAGCGAAGGGGAAGAGACCCGACGACAACGGATCTGAGGGGAGGGGGCTGTGGCGGCGGAGGGGAGCATATCTATGTTTTTTGTCGATTTTGGGGTTCCCAACTAACTTTTCCGGCGAGTCTGACGACGAAGGTGAAGGGACGATGATGGTGAGAGACCTCAACGGTGATGGGGAGTTTTTCCGACAAGGAGATCCGGCGTTCTGGGGATGAGTTTTCACAACGAAGGATTTGAGAAATCAATTTCGCAGGGTAGCGTAAAACCAAAATTAAAAGTTTGGGAGTGTGGTGTTGGAGATAATTTTAGTTCCATTTTGTGACATTAGTTGCTTTGCTCAATCTAAAATGAAAATGGCAAATAAACCAGAATACTCTTAACTATGGGCGTAACTTAAGCTCAAAATATGAAAGTCTTGTTTAATTTATCTCTTTACGTTAAATTAAACAAAACACTATTTTAAAAAATCGCTTCTTCTTCCGCAATGTATCCACCATTCTCATCAACAAGCAAAGCTTTATTTCCTCCTCTTCTTCTTTTTCTTCTTCATTTTTTCGAGTATAAAATTTTCCATTCTGTGAGCGTGGGAAAAAGTCGCCAAGCTGTGGAAACTTACTCACTGGTTTTAGACCAAGTTAGGCCTCTTTTTGAAGCCTGAATGTTTTGGAGTCGCCACTTAATTAAATTTTTACAGGTCAATTAAGAAAACCCTAAAATGTAACCAGAGGTGGGTTCGGGGAATATGTCATGATTTTCGTTTGGACTAACTTAAATGCAGGGTGAAATGTGTTTGTTGGTTATTTGACTTGAGACCCGTAATTAATTTACAGATCGGCCTACATATCCCATATTGAATAGGGAATCAAAGTCAATGTAGTTCGGAAAATGCCTATTGAAAG
>CAOJBJ013895944.1:0-10576 GCA_948291685.1 Euphorbia celastroides | reverse complement strand
AAAAGTCTATAAGCACGAGGGTTAAAAGGCCGAAGAAATCGAGAAGTAAGAAGGAAAAAGAGGAAGAAGAGGAAGTATTGGAAATTTTGTTGGAGTATGAGGAAAATGTAGAGGTGAAGTTTGATGTGTATGTAAATGACTCGGGAGAAAACCCGGTTGGACCGAGTTCGAGAGAGTTTTCGGGTAGTTTTGTGAATGTGCCACATGGGAAAAACCATAGTAAGAAAGTGAAGAGTAAGTTGAATTTAGGGATTACGGATTTGTTGGAGGATATAGAAGCTGAAGATGATGAAAATATTTTGGTAACTTTGGTTCCAAGGTATGGTGGAGATAGTGTTAAAATTAGAGGGATTAATATTGATTTTTTTAGAGACTGATGATTTATTGTGGAGAAGTTCTCTTCTGAATTGTTCGTAGCCTATGTTCCAATTCTTTAATTGATAGAAAAATGAAGTATTGAAATTCTGTTTTTTTGCAGGTTATATCACACAAGTCTAAAATAATATTTAAATGTAATATATAAAAGGAACAATAAATCAACTCATAAGAACCGCTAGGCTCAATTATTCAATAAACGAACTGTTCTTGATTACATATTATGGGCCATCAGGCCCATTTACATATAAAGGTTGCAACTTTTAACTAAACAGAATTAATTCAATGGTTTATAAAAGGGTTATAATATCTGAGTAAATAATAGTTGAGTTGTTACATTTCAGTGGTTACTAATAGGCGTTAGCTATCACTTCAAAACTTTTTACTTCCGAAACGGCTAAAAGCAAAAGCAATCACATATACTATCAAACATCCGCTTAATAAAATGTGACGCATACAAGTATCTATAAGTTCGATTATTCATCTATTCCCTCCACTTTTTAAAGTATAAGGCATGCAAATTTGTTCATTAGTTCCAATACCACTTTTAACTATCACAAATTATTGGAAAAAAGACTTAAAGTATAACTCCATGCCTATATTCTCATTATTATTAGTTAGTGGGTTTTATTGATGCCGAAAGTTATTACTTTTGCTTTAGTGTTTAATTACCTCCAATACTATAAACAAGTTTCTACAACAAAGAGGCCAAAAAAAGTAATATAGTAATAAATATACAGTAATATCTTGCACATAGATGAAAAATAATATATCATATAACAAAAATATTAGATGAATAATACATATAACGCAATGACAAATGACTGAAAAATCAATTGATTGTATGATAATAAATTGAAACGGTAGCGTATAACAAATCAACAAAAAAATACTTATATACCACATGGACAAAATGGGTGGCCAAAAGGTATTTTTGACTAGTAAGATTGATGGAATATTAATTTTCCAAATCAGGAAACATGAAAGTGAAATTGATGAAATTAAAAAAATTAAAACGTCCTCAAGTAGTGTGACTATTTCAGAAAATGGCAAATATATTTTTCTCAAAAGAAATTGAGAAAATTAATTGACGTGTTTGAAGGATTAAGCACTTGCTAACCATACGAAAGTCAAAATTTTCAAAGACACTTTTTCCTTTTTACCAGAAAATTTTCAACACTTTCAATTCTGTTTATATTTTTTTTTGTCGTAAAACAAATACCTCGTATCTTCTTCTCATTTCTAGTATAATTTTCAATTCTTCATTTTCCCTTGAAAGCCAAGCAATATTTTTCTACAATCATGTCTTTATAAATACCTCCCTAGAGCCTATTCTTCAAGACACCTCAATACCTTATTCATTTTTTCATTAAAAATTTATTCATTTCTAAACAAACCATGCAAACTAGAGCTGCTTTTTCCACCATTAAGAACATCTCTCGTAAACTAAGCAACAAAAACCCGATAAAAAATGTGTCGTTTGAGCCACAATCGGCTTGTGACATCTTCATTAACCATAGAGGAATTGACACAAAGAGAACGGTTGCGGGTTTGTTGTACGATCACCTATGGCGACTTGGCTACAATCCATTTTTGGACAGCAAAAATATGAAACCCGGGGATAAATTGTTTGAAAAGATCGATCCCGCCATTAAAGACTGTAAAATCGGTGTTGCGGTTTTTTCCCCTCGTTATTGTGAGTCGTATTTTTGTTTGCATGAGTTAGCTTTGATAACGGAGACCAAGAAACGAGTCATTCCCATTTTTTGTGACGTTAAGCCATCAGAACTTCGTGTTATTGATGATGGAAGTTGCTCGCCTGAGAAGCTAAGACGGTTTTCAGATGCTCTTGAAGAGGTTAAGTTCACCGTTGGGCTCACATTTGACTCGCACAATGGGTACATATACTACTCACATATACTTTTTTAAATCGGTCTCATTCTTTTTGTTTTATGGTTGATCAGTCTCATTTTTAAATAAAAAAAAAGTTTTTACATGATTATGAAGGTGACATGATTATAGTAATTTTCGACGAGCTAAATGTGAAGTATAATAACTAAAAGTCATATAATCTCAAGAGTGATTATACATGTTATGATGCATATTTTTTGACATGTTGATCGCTCAGTTATTATAAATTATGAATATTGAATTCCTTCACACTGACACAATAAGTTATGAATATTGATCGATACGACAGTGTGTAGAAACAATTTAACATGTATAATATTTAATGCTGCTTACACTAATAGACATACATAAAATTAATTTTTCAAAATTATTGTCTAATGATTTTTGGTCTGTTATTTTTGTAGGGACTGGTCTAAATTTTTGGCGAGGGCTACATATGCAATTATCACTAACATGATGGAGGTGGACGGTCAAAGATCGTTCAAAAATCGTAAATATGACAATTACTGATTAGTCGTGGTAATTAAGCCGTTAATGCTGATTAATGACCAAATTTTATTTATTTTTTATTTTTTTCTTTGAATATAAATGTAACCAATTTTTTTGTTCATAGATTTTTTTCGGGGAAGGCTGTTTTTGTCTGTCAATAAACTGTACAATTTTGCCTTCTCAATGTAATTTGTAATTTTGAATTCAATAAAGTGCAAATAAGCACTATATTTGTAACATTATTTCATTTATCAATGTAATAAATTTTCATTTCCTTTTAACAATTATTGTGTGATTCGATCAGAAAGAAGGCGTTGCAGTACTTTCAGTGCTATAAATATTAAAAAATTATGCAATGTCTCGGGCTATAATATCACTCCTTTAGTTTTTTTCCTCAAGTTCAATATTTTTGAAAATGTGAATAGAGAAATTTTAATTTGAATGATTCTCGTCCATATTTAAATATGTACATTACTTAATTCGAATTAAACACCAGTAATAGTGCAAAAATTATAAAGAAATGTAAAAAACTAAAAACTAAAATGGTTGTCAATAAATAAAAGACAGTCTCTCATTAATCTGTCTTAAAAAGTATGTTAAAGTTCTTACACTTCCAAATATTGTAGAATGTATGGTTGTGCTTAACCAAATGCAAATAAAGTTCTTATTATCTTTTATTGTTCCCATCTTTTTTTCTTTCTCGTACGACAAGATCTTCTTATCTCTCCAAATATAAATATTATGTTAGCTTTATTTTATTATGAAATTTTGTACACTTTTTCACTTCGTGTTCGGCTCTGTAATTTGCGACTCAGTTGGATTCTTGATCTCTGTTTTTTCTCCATGAAAAATTCTGATCTACAACTTCACGAGGTTTCCGCCGATTGAGATTCAGATTTTGCTTCAAAGGTTGATTCGAATTTGAGTTTCGTCTTATCGCTTCTTCCTTCCCTGGAGATGAAATTGCGATTTGAATAAGAAATTATGATGAAGATGAATGATATTGAATATAAACAAGGGGAACACGAAGCTATAAATTAGAAATGAAGATGATGGAGTTAGAGGATGCACACATGGTGTTTGATAAAATGTTTGTTTAGCATGTAAGGTATATGTATTGCATATGCGTGACATATGTAATGTTATGCAAAATTGTGTAATCAGTTCGGAATTTTATGTGACATATGTATTGTACATGCAATGAGTTTATAAAGTTACTTTTCTTATCAAATCAGTTCGGAGATTTAATGTAAGAAATATGTATTGTATATGTAACACATATGTATGGTATATGTAATGGATTCCGTAAACTTATTCTTGTTATCAGATTCTTTTTAAAATTTTATGTGTGACATATGTATTACACACGTATTGTATTTTTATGGATTTGAAAAGTTGCTCTTCTTATAAAATTAGTTCGAGAATTTTATGTAAAAAATATGTATCGTATATGTAACACAAATGCAATGTTATAAGTTCAATGTGTGGTATATGTGTGACATATGTATTATATTCGCATGTTAGAGCGAAAATAATAACAGTTTTTTCCCTGTAAGTGTGATGCATGACATATGTGTTACAATTTTGTGAACAGCATATTCAATATAATTATTTTGTATTTTTTGATGTTTGGTGGTGTTAGTTTACCTTATTATGGTATTTTTGTAATAAGTTTGTTTAACTGAGTATTTTTCATTTCTTAATAATTTTTTTTTTCATGTAAGTTGCTCTTATCAAAGTTATTCAGTATTTTGCATTTAGAAGTGTTTTTGTAATCCAATGTCAGCAATTCTTCTATCATTGAAAATTAACACTATCCTTTGGTAATAAATCAATTGCAAGTTCATAGGTTGTTCAAAGTTTGATTACAGATTAATTAAACTAATTAATAATTGTTGTTTTCATAGTTGTTGATTGTAGGTGGAATTGATGGATTCAGTTTCTGTGCAAATGACGTAGAACAGTTGACTATTAATGGAAATTTCTTTCTTTCTTTCCAGATTTGAATTATTCAATAGTAATACTATTATTAATTTTTTTTCCCCCTTTTTCTGGTACTTTTCAATAAATTCAAACAAATTATCGTGCAAAATATCAATTAAATTGTATGCACGTGGAAACCTGCTTCTTAATCGGAATTTTTTTTTCTGTTCAAATAGACAACCACTACTAGAGTATCTTAATAATGCATTCAATATAATGTATTATTATTCAATAAAAAATAAATTTGATCATGTTGTTCCAGATTTTGGTTGTTAAAATAATCTGTTATCTTGGAATATCAACACCATTTTTTGATTATTAGATTTCTTTATAAATTGCATTTTTCTGGTCATAATTTACATTTTTGTTACCACTATAGTTAGAAATTTCCAAATTATTGAAATTTCACTTCCGACCGCATATAAATAATGCTTTAAATTATATAAGTTAACGAGCAGCTTATGGTTGTAGATAGTCGGAATCACTAGTTGATGGCTAAGAAAATCTAGATTGCAGGGTTTATGTTTTGTTTGTGTCGTAAGTCTTGTCCGAGAACATGTCTGTCTTGCTGTAAAAGTAAGTTTAGTTTGTTGGTGTCTCGTCGTGTGTTATGTCCGGTGTTTTAACTCCGGTTATTAGTTTTTTAGTTTTCAGAATTGTCTATGTTTCTTAGTCTGCGAATCATGCTGCAGAGTTGTTAGTTAGTGCAGTGGATTCTTCGACATGTAAGGGGACTTGTTGTCCACCTTTGATCAGAACTGTAATTGTCTTTGATTTGATTTATAGACTATATTTTTCAGTTAAAAAAAATTATATAGGTGTTCATTTAATATTGGTCACTCAAGAAGTACATGTTGTGACATTTCAAATTAGCATTATTACCAATAACATATGGTCTACGATTGCTCGGTTTTTAATAATAATTTAATAATGCTACTGAAGTTTCGTGACTTATTGTGATTTTATATTTTCATTGTCCATTGTGACTTTGAAAGTTTGAATATTCAGTATCATTTTTACGCGGCATTGTTTGCTACAATATTATTCATTCAATCTCTTTAAAAAAATATTATTCATTCAAACTTTGCATAGCATACCTTGAAATCTTAATTTGATATTATTTAATCAAGCTTTAGCTTGGCTAACATGCTTAGTAGCTATTAAATAGTTGTTGCCAACTACTTTTTGTCTTCAAAATTTGTTAAAATAATTGTAAATATATACATTTAATTGTATTTGATGGACGAAATGCAACATATATTTGACAACTTTCTTAACAACAGTCTATTGTATTTTTAAGCCTCAAACAATATTTATAAGTCTTTTAGTTACAATCATTTTTAGCTATTTTATACATAAAAATTATTAATAAAAATAAATATTTATTCACAACCACTAACATTAACTGCAACAACTATATATAATAGTCTAGTGAATTAAACATTGATTATGTTATTTTTATGAGGTAAGCTTTTGAATTCCGTACAAAAAGTATCACGACTATTGCTCATATTGTACTTATTTTGAAAAAAAAAATGAAAGCAATAAAGAAACTGCTAATACCTTTTGCCATAATATTAGCATAATTATTATTGCTAGGATCGTTTGAATTGGACCAATCAAAGTCTATCTGTTATTCATTTTAATGAATTAACTATTTAGTAATCAATATAAAGAAACAGTCTTGTCATACCTATGAGCTGTTTGCACTGACTTGTTTAAAAAGAATGCCGCATACAAATTTAACTTAAACTTCACCTATTGTTTGAACTATTTATAATATAGTCTCGATATTGAATTTGAAATTGAAATTGACTGATATTCAAAGCCTCTGAGCTAGAAGAAAAGAAACATTAATTTTCAACAAGTTTGATTATTTTTTAATCATTATGGAAATTTCTGTTTTCCTTTCTTGACTAGCCGATGCTCTGGTTTCGAGTTGGTTGGCTGCACTTGATTTGGTCCATAATGAATATAGGGAAAAATAACAAAACATTGAAAAATATTTTTTAAAAAAGGGGGTTGAAAAGTAATTTGATGCAAAAGTAATAGTTTGTTTTCTAATAAATATGAATTATCATGTAGTCTATAAAACATGTTTGAAGACAATAACTCGAGAAATAATATATTTCTATCTCGTTCTATTGTTATAATTGTCTATAGATTGAAAGTAAAACGAAAGAATACGACAATGTGTGATACATATGATAGTCATTTCAAGATTATAGGCACAAAAATATGTTATATTTGTTATGAAAATTACATTCATATCATCTTTTAATTGTTAACTCAAACGTAAAACCAGTTTCACAATCTTTAACTATTTGCTGAAAGTTTTCTTTGTGAATGAAGTACATTCTTTACTAAAACATCATTAATGTTTAATTTATAAATGTTTTTGTATTTATTCTGATGGAGGGGGAATTTATGCAATTTCTAATTCATATAAAATCAATCAATTAAAATAAATCAATTTAGATCAAGCTGCTAAATATGTGGTTTATGGGAGAACCCAAACTATTAGGCCTTGTTCTCTTGGACTTTTTAAAGCTGAACTGAATTGAACTGAACTTATTAAAGTTAAACTGAACTGAACTTATTAAAGCTGACCTGAACTGAACTTATTAGAACTTAATAGAACTTAAGTAATACAGATATGTAATATAACTTTATAAAAAATTATACAATACACAAAATTATTAATAATTTAATTAAACTTATAATAACAATTATTTATATTAATTAATTAAAAAGAGTCCAAAAATTAACAAATTCATGTGATCATTATTTATATTATGTAACACTATTATTAAAAAAATGACATACAATTTTATTAAAACATATGACCATTGTAAAGATAAAACTATAATGCTCAAAATGCAAAGACCATAAAATAACAATTTTTAATAACAATAATAATTTACAATTACTAAAATAATTAGCTACTCAAAATACTAATAATACTTACTTACATGTCTTTTATTTCATATTAAATTATTATATATAATCAATGGTGAATTAATTTTGGTGAAGACCAACTTTTAATATTTTAAGATTTAATTTCTATATTTTTTATTCATTAATTAATTAACAAGTAATTTTAAAACAAATTATTTAAAAAATTAGATCATGAATTTATTTTTTTAACCATAAAGTTTTTGAAATTTAGATAAATAATAACTAAATGTATTTATAAACATTTTTTACTTATTTTCATTAAATTTTGTATCAATACTATATTAATAGTAATTATTATTATTATTATTGAAATTAATTATTAGTTGTTGTTAAATAAGTTTATTGGAACTTATTGGAACTGAACTGAACTGAACTTATTGGAGTTGAATTGAACTTATTAGAGCTGAACTGAACTTATTTTCCTGATTATAAGTCCAAGAGAACAGGGCTTTAATGGGTCAACCCTTGCCCAGCCCAAAACAAGAGGCCCAAGTTAAGCCCGGCCTTTATAAATTTTATCATTAATGTTTTTTTAATAACTTTAACAGACTTTAACAATTTTGGAATTCCAAACTCCATAAAAAGTTGCTAAAAAAGTGAACAACAACATGAGCTCAAAACACTATAAATAAAAAAAATTACTATTTTCCATAATTAATTAATTAATTAATTTGTCACTTGAGCCTTGACACGTGTAAAATACAAATCATTTAGAGCTTATAACTCAACGCATAAAATCTTGACAACAATAGGGAACCAAGAAATGAGAGATTTAGACATATTGGGTCTCAATTTAGCTTTATATTCAAGATGCAATAAATTTAAATTAAATTGTTTTTTAATTATTATTGGGATCGTACCAAAAACCTTTAAATTCAACGACAATATAGGGCCACTTTTAATATAAAAGTAACATAGAGTTGTATATTTATGCTACAGACAAGACATTTGCTTATATTTTCAAAGATTTTTGCATTATTTCATACAAACCAACTAGCCCAATAATGTTAAATCCTACAACGTCTGATTTGGACCATTTTTATATGGTGTTACATTAACTTATACCGAGCTTTGCAAATGTGTTTCTTAAATATAATACAAGACACATATCATGATTATGTTTTGGATATTTAGTTCTAATTTGACGAGACACTAATATCAGTAAATCTCATCTATGAAATGTAGGTCAGCTGAAAATGCAAGGTGAATATGTGAAGAAAGGGATCAGATTTGAATCTCAACTTATACTATCGAAGATTTGTGGAATTAGAGATCTAGATTTTGAAACGAGAATCATTTTTCCTTTTCTTTTATAACATGTGGGGAAAGCCTTAAGGAGGAGTCGAGTCAATATTCTGAATCAAAATCATCACCTGACTCTAATACCTTAATTGTTCGAACTTAGTTAAATTTTTCTAACCCTGTGAAAGAGATTCTGAAGATATATTTTACAATTAATACTTTTTTTCTACAATTATCTCCCTATCTTCACTAAACACGAATTGACTTACTGGATCCAAAAATCTCTCAACGAAACCTCCAATCCAGTCTCTTTTATTTTGCATGTTGAGTTTAACGGCAATCTTATCAAATATTATAAAGTTCATACGTGCAATGGACTTCCTATCGATCAATTTTTCGTTAAGTTATTACCGATTTGAATAAAAACAAGTAAACCTTAGATACTTCTTAATACCCATTAAGCAAATAAATCAGTAACTCAAATATCTTTCTTCACCATTAAGATTTAGATTGATACAAAAATCTAGCAAAATGCCTAATCATATTAAGTCTGACATTCGATTGAACGTTATAAGTCCAAGTTTTCGATTTAAAGAAATTTAGAAAAACATAGTAACTATTCAATTGACAAAGGGGATGTCCGTTTTTTTTAAAATATAATATTGTTTGACAATAAGAGACAACTGCAGTTTCAATAAAAGCCAGTAAAACAGATTAATTGTTTTTCCAATCTGAAGACTTTTGAGGTCATTGAAGTTAAAACGTTAATTTTTTCTTGCCTGTATGTTCTATTTACTTAAATTAGGTAAAAGTGAAAGTAAATTTTCACTCCAAAATTGCACTCATAACTATTTTTTGTTCAATTATATGAAATTTAGTTTATGACCATGTAGCTCAAAAAGGAGTATGATATACGTTTGACTTTTAATAATACGAGTACATGAATGTATTGAAAAAATATTTGTTATTTTGTTAAAAGTTTTTCTTTAATGAAATCAATAAAATTGATTTGAAATGGTATAGAATAAAGATATATTATGTAATTTGGTTATAGTTTCTAATTTTAATACTGAATTGTAACCTGTAAATCTCCCCCCCCCCCCAAAAAAAAAAAAACTGTACTAGTCTTTGGAAATTAAGAATTAGTTGTATGATCGTATTGTAAATACGATTTTGCAATGCTACGAGTGTTTAATTTTGATTTATTTAAGTTGCTTTTTCCAATTAGAATTTCAGGCCTAAATTAAAAAGCAAAATTCAATTTCGCCTCATAAGAACGAGAATTACTTCACATTGTTTAAATATTATGATATTCATATACATCGCTCTCATATGATATGAAATTCATTGGTATGATAGAGCTCCAATAGGTCAAAATTATAAATGACGATGACATTTGATGTGAGATGTGTGAATTGATTTTTTAAAAATAGGAATTGTTATTTTATAAAAAGCATTATCACACCAGAAAAACAATTTGTATAGTGGTCCATGAAATATAAAGTTTTTATTAAGGAGTGTGGATGGAGTTCATGGTGTAAATAAAGGCTTAATACATTTGTATTACAAATAAACTTGCCAGTTTATTTAATTTGAATGCAACATATGAAATATTAGT
>CAOJBJ013894940.1:0-11700 GCA_948291685.1 Euphorbia celastroides | reverse complement strand
TTAGGAAAAGAGAATAAGATTAAACAAAAGGGCGGTGGTTGTGTATTTTATATACAGAAAAGGAGTTGTTGTCCAAATAAATGAATTTGGTGAAGGAAATGGAATAAACGTATGCATTGATGTTTAAACAATACTTTTTTTTATGATTGATTCTTTTACGGGTCAACCATGCTTTTTTTTAAGTTGCCAACCGTGACGAAGAATGGTTTTTTTAATGGAAGAATATAGTTCATCAAATCAAATAAAAAATATTACAACTCTAATTAAAGTTAGACGAATATGAAGCAAGGCTTCCCTACATGTTGAAAAATCTGTTGTATTACCTAACAGATCTACGGAATGATTCGCAAACTGAAACTTATACTATCCTTAACACTAAAATTAATACATCAGTGGTCTGAGGGTATGTTTTTCTTGCTGCAATAACAGAGGATGCACTTAGAATTTATTTCTTACCAGTTTTTTGAGGTTTGAAAAACATTTTTTTGAGTTATTTGGTGTATATAAGTTCATAAGAATTATATAAAATAGTTTTTGTAATCTATAAAAAAATTTAGGAAAATTGTTATACATATACATTTTTTAAAACTATTTATATGTTTGTCCTCCAATTAACCTATTAACGTAATTAACCAATTTTAACTTTTCAATTACAGGTTCCATATGTTCCATTCTTTCTCTTCTTCTGCATGATTTTCTCTCCTTCACAATCCTTATTCTCCGTTAATTATCATCTACTCATCAATATAATCTATTCTCTTTATTGATTTTTTTATACTTCTCTATACTCGAATTTCCTGATTTGAAGTTTTTCAGGTTTCATCCTCTTTGCGTTATTCGGTTTTGCTCTTCTTTGCAATGGTTATTCTACTTCACATATTTCGATCATCTTGATATTTTTTTTTTTTTTTGATAATTGAATCGATTAATTAAGCTTTCTCTAATTTAGAACTTTATTTGATTTTGTTTTGGATCTTTGATTTGATTTGGTTATCTCTTATTTATTTTCAAATTTGATTTGTTGGATACAAAGAGTTCGCACATAACATGTTTGATGAATTGTTCGCATTATCATTTATTTGAATACCAATTGGTAGATATCTGCTATCTACGGTAGAATAATAGTAGTTTTGTGTATTCACAATTTTGATTGTTGATAACTTTTTGAATTTTTGTTTTTGAGTAATAAGAATGAAACATGTGGTTTCCACAAAGTTTTTATTGCATTTTCATTTTTTGAAATCTACATGACATCTACTAATTTTTATCTCATTGAATTAACTTACAATTCCTACCATATATCAACAAGACAAACATAACCATGATGGACTAAACAAACTTCCAATAAAATATAAGAATTATATCAAGTAACTACCAGGTAAAGGCGTTTTCAATATAAAAATGAGAAGAACAAAAAATTCTAAAGCGGCATGTCAAAAAAAATAATGGTTTGAGCGATAATTGTAAAATAAGATAAAATGCAAAACAAACACGTGACATCACGCTGACATCATCAATTAAATAGAGAAAACAAGGAAAAATAAGGAAGGTGTAAATTTGTTATGAGCATTGTAATTTTGGTATAAAATGATACAACCCAAAAGGTTGTATGAGACTAAAGGTAAAAATTTGTTGGGGATATGGCCTTTGAAGATGAACATCGTATCACTAAAAAGTGATTGACACCAAATCATGGAAGAAGATGAACACTAAGAAAATCATGTTGGAAATTGGAGAGAAAACCGCTTGAAGACCTCCTTAGATGACACACGAATTAATGCCTGAAAAAGACGATCTAGAAGAGAAAATTATGGAAATCTCTGAAGTTGTGTAATCACTTTTCGATTGAAACTATTTCGAAGTTCTAATATGAAAGTTCAACGGCATAAAATCAGAGAATGTTGGAAGAACTTGATGTTGTATGTTGTGAAAACTTAGAACTGAACAGAGAAACATAGCACAAGTTGCCCTCTTTTCTCATATATGCCTTAAAAGTGGAGAAAATTTTTGCAATAACCGCCTCAAAGCATCCCTGAAAGGTGTCCCAATATTCTCCAAAAAGTCAACAAAAATGCCACGCCAAAATTCTCTTTTATAGGCCTGAAACTGAACCAATGCGTCTGTTTAGAAAACTTTGGAAAAAGGCGTCCCTTCGAACATACGCATCAAGATAGTTACAACACTGTCGGTGATGGTTTAGGAAATCGTTGCTAAATATTATCACCAAAAACTGCTTCCTGAAGGCAGTTACATCATTTATCGTGATATTTATAGAACCATTGCAAATAACTGTTGCAACAGATAGTTTTCTCACTTTGAAGGCTTAAATTTTGGAATAAAACTCGAACAATTGTGCACTTCGCAGTCTCCTAAATTATTCGATGATATATTACAACATATTAGCAACTTAGTTGATCCAATTACACTAAAATATCCAACAATCTTCTCCCATTTTAGTGTAATCCTTTATCAACTAAATAAAATCACAACAAACATCAAACGCATGCATTAGTGAAATGTCTTAAAAATTGAATTTCACCTTAGTATATGACACATTTAAAATATTCGAATACCTAAGATGTCCCATGGATTGAACCTTAGTTATTCATTTTGAATACCTCAAAATAATGTACACCTGAGTTCATATCATAATTTCTCCCTGACACCATGTTTTAGTAGCCTTATGTCCTATCCTATCATAAGCATATAGAGGCCAAGTCCAAACCTCTTGAAGCGACTTAACGTCATGCTTACATAGGTAGCTCTTTTAATCTTGTACATATGTATACAATTTTTCAAAAAAGCCATTAAGCAGATAAACTTCAACCTCCTTTTATCTCACAGGTTCGAACACATACATTGGGATGAAATAATTCATGTGTTCCAAATCTCTAGATGTAAGCTTTCTACATTGAATTCAACCACATAATGTCATATTAGATGGTGAATTGGGTATCTCACCATTAGAGATTTTTAATTGGACTTATAGCCGAATACCTTGTGTATAATATTTCTCCTTAATCATTTGATTAGTCAATCGACTAAACCATACTTAGCTTGTACAAATTCTAAAGATATAAGTATGCATCATATGAACCCATATTGTAACACCCCCACGACAGTATATCGAAGGAATGCTACATAAATACCTCACACACATTTCTTACTCATTAACTTAAAACTCAACACCATATTAATTCATATTTCATAATAAGCAATATTTATCTCCTTTAACAGTCAATATAAATACTCTAAAATTCTCCATAATATACCAAAATCACACTCTCACAAATTATATTACATCCCATTATCTAAATCCATAAATACATAATATCAAATCCACCTTTATAGCTCTTCTTTCTTGTCCAACTTTTCCACTTTAGTCCAGCTTTCTACCAAGCTCCAAAACTTACATGTAGAAAAAACTACACGCTAAGTAAAAATATTGCTTAGTGGTGTACAAATGTTGCTACAAATTTTTAGAATGTATTTAACTTTCTTCCTTTGATACGCTAAACTTTTATTGACAACCTTCAATAGAAAATTTCTAAAATTCACAGTTTTCAAAATAAACTTAACGAAAATAAAATTCATTTATCGTCCATAGTTTACCAAGTAGCACATAAGACTAGATACAGGGGCAGTACACAACCCAGAGCCGAAGCTCCAAAAATCAAATTCACATATCAGAATATCACAAAATTGGCACGTGGCCTGGCATATAGCCCAAAATCAATAATCTCTTATCACATATCAAACGAAGCATATAGCCTCAATTGTTTGTACAGTACCGTACCCCCATTTATTGGCGCTAATCTACCCGAACTCATTTCTACTTGCTCACCATGGGCTTTAAAACATATTCAATCAACACTAACAACAACTCATTTCATATCACAACCCAAAATCCATACCAAAATTCAATTAAAACAAAATTAATATTTTTACCAAAACCGGGCAGCAACGTTTCCCTGCTTTCTTGGTCAATTATCAATCCCTAAACTACCTCAAAACCACATTTAAACTTCAAAAGCACTTTAACATATATCTCAGCTTCAAAACCCAATTTGAATCACTTCAATCCAAGTTTTATAGCTCAAGTTATACCCAAAACATTTAAGTATGTACAAAGCTTAAATTTTCAAAACATAATTCAACCCTTCGGTTCACTAAATTTGAGATATCAAATCAATATATTTTACAAACCTGGAAGAAACAGGGGTAAACACATATCTTAAGGTCATTTGGGTTAAAACAGAACATCATTTCGATTTTTATAGCTCAAGATATGCCAAAAATACCAAAGTATGTACAAAATCAATTTCTGTAGAAACCATGTTTTACCCTCAACTTAAGTCCGAAGTTACTCATAGAAAATGACATTATTTCGAAAAAATCGAAACTAAGAAAATGAATTTCAGTTTCTTCTATTATCAATAGACACAGAAACGCCTGATTTGGACTTGTAAAACTAAAGTTATGATTAAAACAAGCAAGTATGTGCAATCTGAAAATTTTCAGCAACAATTTCAAAAACAAGTACACAAACATCTCTATTACTCCTTGGTGGCTTTTTCTACCTTTTTTCCTTTGTCTTTCCTTGTAGATTCAGGTTCGACAAGTATAAAACTGAATTCAACAAAAATTCCACAAAAAGAACTAATCTAATGCCAAATATAAGCTCCTAATACCATGAATCCTACATATATACCTCCAATTTCATCAAATTCAACTTACCTATACCTTTGGTTACTGTTCATGCCACCTATACAACATAAAATCTCCCTCTTACAACCTTGTTTCTCCCAAATTAATGACAATAGAAGGTATAAGAATCGATTTAGAAGAAGAATTTGGAGAAAAATTGAAGAAATTGATTAGTTTTGATGAATTATAGGATTTGTAAGAGTTGGAGAAGGGTTTGGAAGAAAGAGGGGAGGATGCATGACCAGGATATGAGAATGAAGAGAAGTGATAAGGTTATGTGATATAAGTTTGTTTTTAGAACCGTTTTACCGTTAGTCAAACTTATAAATATCCGATACATCCTTTTTCGGTTATTTCAACATACTTTTATTTTACTTCCAAAAAAGGCTAGAACTAACTAAAAATTTTATACTTCAATATTACCTCACTAATATTCACTTTCATGTACTATAACTTGTAGAATTTTTGGGTTTTGAAAAGTGGTATTTCGGGTCAAAGTTTGACCAAAAGTCAAACTCGCTCTATTTGACCCATTTTGATTCTTAAGCTTATTTTAGCCTTCTAATACCTTAGTAATGACCCAAATTGTATGTTAAACTATATTTTCTATATGTTAAAGTATAAACGAATTTAGAAATTTTGGGCCGTTACACATAACATATTATAATTAACACTCGAATGTCTGACCATGTCTTCTTACACTTGTGCACAATCATTTACTAAGACATATCCACTTTATTACCTAATAAATATAGGTGATACTTTTGTAGGCCCTAATGGAATATTGTAATTGAGATCTCTCAATCAAAAGACTAATTTCCCGTAGTGTTAATTATACCACAATATTCCATTATCGAGTCATCGATACAAATCTCTTACTTTGAAATAAGAGATAATACCTCCCCTAAGAAGAAATACCCTTCAACTTGTGGAAAAGTCTCTTTCTTCGATACAAGAGATCACACCTCCCCCAAATCTATTGGGTCTTAGGTAACAATCACAATTGTCTACTATTTTCCTTTTGGTCATAACATTCCTCCCAATAAGACAATTACATATCACATATATATGAACATATATGTCAAACACTTGGCTCAGAACAACTGCATTATTCAAACATGGTCAATTTTCCAATATCAACATGTAAACAGTGCACTACCTGTGAGCGAGCGACGTTTTTCATAAGGGTCAATGAGTAAGGGTCTACGGGTTGTACCGTTTTGCATTTCCGAATTCTGATATAGAACGACCCACTGGGGACAAAAACAATATTTTGTAGAACCAAGTTTTAAAAAAAACACCTCGAACATAAGCTCGAGTTAAGTGTTGGAGTCGCCACCCGATTCAGCTCTATCAGGAATTAAAAGAACAGTGTCGTCAAACCCTCTTGAAAGGACTCAACAACACTTAACCAGAGATTAGGTCCGATGACTTGTCTATTTCTTCCACACTTGACAAACTTTAATGTTGATTTAATTGCCTATAATCTAAACCTAGGGTTTATGCAGTCGCGTTTGTTAGTCACATCATCACGTTTGTTAAAGCCTAACCTTCCATCGAGTTCCCAGGTAGTTGGTGGGGATGAGCCTCCTTAAAACTAACTTGCTTAAACTCTTATCGCTTTGGTGACAGAACTCTTTGAAAGGTAGACTTCTATTTATCTTCAAGTTGATTTATATTCACAAGGATAATTGTGTGTTCAAGATTTGAATTAATTATTAGGTATTAGAAGATAGTCACAAGGTGATTTGATGAGTTTTAGATGAGTTAGAAGTTATTTACAACAAAGCTATAAAGTTCTATAGAGTTCTATAACACCAAAGATACTGATATCTTGGCAGCATTCCGAGTAACTCCTCAACCTAGAGTTCCGCCTGAGGAAGCAGGAGCTGCGGTAGCTGCTAAATCTTCTTCTGGTACAAAGTATAAGTCTTCTATACCTAGAGTTTAATTATGAGGCAGATTCGATGTATCTTGAATGATTCGACCCTAAGCAAGGGTAAACTAAGTCAAATTGATTCAAAATCCAACAATTTGGATGAGTTTAGGTCATTATTTTATGTGTTTGATTACAACTAAAATACAAAAGCAGACAGATTCCTAGGTTTATGTTCATCATACAAGTTCAAACCCTAAATGAATCCAAATTAAGCTCAAAATACATGAAGAGAAACCCTAATGAGTCTAGTTTCAAATGGTATAATTAGATTTACAATTCGATTTGTAGATGTTCCGGCGCATGTCAGTTTATGTTCGGATGTACAGGATTCGCATTCTGCAGTTAGGTTGATTTAACAAATTCATAAAATATTCATACAATCTCAGAAAATTATGAATTTTATATCAGATCGGAACTTGAAGAGTCTAATTTTAGTTATGATCAATTTTAGTTACATTTGACAACAAAATGGCATCGAAAATCAAAGGGAAAGTTTCGGCTGTTTAGAGTTCTTATGAACTCAACTTGTGTTCTTGAGTGTTCTTCATAATTCTAACCTAAATTCAAGTTAACATGCTTTTTGATTCATTTCAAGTTGATAATTTCGTAATAAAACATTTTTATGAGCATGGCAACATTTGATTTTCAATTGAAACCTTAGGATTTTACCTCGAGATTTTGGCAGAGTTTCGAATGAACTTGATTGAATGCTCGAACGGATCTTCCTTCGAATGTTGGATTTTGATTCGAACTTCCAAGGATCAAGGTTGAGGGATTCAAGAATCGATCTTGATTAGGGTTTAGGATCTGAGGAAAAAGGTTTCTCAAGAACACCCTATTTGATGTTGAGACTAGGGGTTCTCAAGAGGATTTCTTGGGGTTTTTTAGGCTAAAGGGTGAAGAACTCAGGAACACCCTATTCGATCTTTGATCAGAGGCTCTTGAGAGGTTTTTTGATGTTAATTTGTGAAGAATAAGGAGGGGGAAGGCCCCTATTTATAAGAGAATATCACACAGTGTTTGAAACCTTTTAGAACTCAAAAAAACTGAATGGATAAGCTTGAATCCGCGCAACCAGCGGGGGGCGCGGGCACCAATGACCAGCGCGCATCCCCCAGGACATGGGCCACTCTGGCGCATGTCCTGGTGACGGGTGCAACCAGAGTGGGCCGAGGCTGTCACCCCCCGGGGGCCCAAAATGGGCCTTTTCAGGCCCGGATGGCCCCTGGAGCGGTTTGGACTATAAAAAGAATTTTTAGCAAGAATATGGAGGGTTTGGACAATGGAAATGCTCTATCCTTGATCCTTGTTCGGTTCGAGGAAATTCCAGCGTTCTTCGGATTCACACGATTAAACTCTCAAAAAGTCATTCAACCTTGCAATAATGCCTCTAGAGGTAGTCAATACAAAGTATTGGTTCCTCATCGGTTCCGGATGAAAATCCGATGCTCACACAACCTAATTTACTTTTGCACAGAGTTAACTACATGGGTATCTATGCATACATAAGCATGATATCAATGAAACTCGACCAAAAACAAAACATACTAATTTGGGAAATACAAATTGAACTAATTAATGCATAACCAACAAACGTATAAACTAAATAAATTTGATTTAGATTCATACCTTTTATTAATAATCTCCAAGAATTTATCTAGATATCATTTCAAATAGAAACAGAGTCGCGATTGCGATCTATATCGCGATCGTGAATCCTATACATTACAGAGAGTTTGCCAACAAAAAGTTACGATCACGACAAAGTTCCTGTTCGCAACATGTTGTACTTTAAACTACTTATTCTCAATTCTCAACCGACGATAAAAATGGTGAACCATGTTAACTACCATAAACTGCCAAATGAAGAGATGTCTTTTGGAAATTAAATAAGGATGAAGGAACATCTTTTCACATGCAACCAAATACAACCAAATGGTGCCCCATATCACTAAAAGATATAACTCTCTAAGTATATCAATCAATGTATATTAATTCCAACCGATTCAATATTCAACGTTCAAATATTTCACATGCATCTAATAATACATGTAGGCTCAAATAACCATATCATGAAACTTATCATTATATATGTTCATGTTTTTATAAACACAATCCATTACAAGTTTCATATTAATACTTGTCACATGTATCATTATATCATTGCAATTATAATCCCAATTACAATTCACACCATTGAATCGTATAACTCGAACATGAATCTCTCACAATAACATGGTATCGAAAATACATTACTTAATTTAAATGACAACATCAAAATCAATTTCAATCAAATTATGAAACAAATTCAAATATGATGTTACCAATTTTAAAACCAAGAAAAACGTATTAAAGCCTTTAAAGCGAAGTTGAAAACCAAAAGAAAAATCCATGAATAAAACCATAATAAACATGTCTATTCGAACATAATCAAGAAATTTCTAAATTGCGATCGTGAATACTATGTCATGATCATGGATAATAAATTCTCATCATCCTGATAATAAACATAACAAGTAGCGATCACAAATATCAGTCGCAATTGTGACTTATAATTACAAATCATTATGTTTATAATCACAACCAATCGCGATCGTGAATACGGGCCGCGACCATGACTTTAACTTATTCGGGAATTCTTCTTGATGCCACAAACGTCTCTTATGAACATTCTTTGATTTTAAACATAAAATCAACAAATATGGTGTGCATAATTCACCCATATATGCATAATCATTCTCATCAATATCAATGTCCATTAAAAATTAATTCAAGACATGTTCAAATTAATATAAATAACCCATATGAATTCCAAAGAAAAATTAATGACCATTGATATTAAATTCATGTCCCATCTTTTTAACTTTATGCAAAGTTAGTTGATTATCAATTCATCACGAACTTTCACGTGGTGATATTCACAAAAAATTGATTCATCAATGGATATAAACTTCCATTTAAATACCATCGACATTCTATCAACACAACAAAATTGAATAATTCAACAGAAGCATAACTTAATAAGACGTTCATAATTTTATCTTCACAACAAATTCTCGAACAACCAGAAAACACCGATTAATTTCCATCATTAACGAACTCAGAAATGAGAACGAACTCCTTCACAATTTCACCATTCACCA
Organism: Euphorbia celastroides; assembly: GCA_948291685.1. Lineage (NCBI taxonomy): Eukaryota > Viridiplantae > Streptophyta > Magnoliopsida > Malpighiales > Euphorbiaceae > Euphorbia > Euphorbia celastroides. Next base: position 1,911 of record CAOJBJ013894940.1, on the reverse strand, counting down.
TCTTTAGAAATAATAGAAAATCGAACCTTATAGTTTCAATCCATTATTAGGGTTATGGACCCTAAAGATGAACACCGAACCATTGGAGAATGATGGAAACCAAATCACTCAAGAAGATGTACACCAAGAAAGCATTGTTGTGTTGGAAACCGCTTGAATGCCTCCTTAGATGCCACACAAATTAATGCTTGAAAAAGGCAAACTAGAAGAGAAAATCCTAAAAATTTCTGAAGTCGTGTAGTCACTTTCTGATTGAAACTATTTCGGGAATCTAATCTAAAAGTTCAATGGGACAAAATCAGAGAATGATGGAAGAACTTGATGTTGTATGTTGTGAAGACTTAGTTACGATCATAAAAAATTGGAACATAGCATAAGTTACCCTCTTTTTCTCATATTTGCCTTAAAATTGCAGAAAATTATTGCCAATAACTTCCTCAAAGCATCCCTAAAAGGTGTCATAGAATTCTCTAAAAAATCTACCCGAAAATCATGACAAAAGGTCGTTCTCTAGTCCTGAAACCGAACAAACACGTCTTTTCAAAAAACTATTGCAAAATACGCGTCCCTTCAAATAGACACATTAGTTCAAACTGACGGTTACAACACTTCTGACGACAGTTTAAAAAACCATTGCTAAACATTGTCATCAAAAACCGCTTCCTAAAGGCAGTTACATCATTTATCGTGATAGTTACAGTTTCGTTGCAAATAAACCGTTGTAGCAAACAGTTATCTCACTTTGAAGGCTTAAATTGTGTAATAAAACTCGAACAATTGTGCACTCCGCACTCTCCCAAATTATTTGATAAAATATTACAAACATACTGGCAACTTAGTTGATCTAATTACACTAAAATATCCAACAAAATTCACCCATTTTTTTGAAAAGTCCAAAAATTTATTGTACTTGGAAATAATTTTGTGACGACGGGAATATGATGAAACAACTTCAATGCTTCAGTAACTAGTGGTGAAGGTACCAAAATTATACAATGATGTGAAGAATTTAGTAAGTTGGTTTATGAGTAGTTTATGAGAAAATTTATGGAGATTTGCTACTAGAGCGTTATGTGATGGAAGTCACTTAATGTTATGAGAAATGGTTTTTTTCTTAAAGTAAAAACCGATTTACAGACAAATGACAGCCAAACACCCCAACTTAGTAAGTACCTCAATAAATAAAAAAACACCAAGTGCATATAGACCTCCTTGAACTTGTTTCTAATAGCCTCTCGCTCCCTTAAACTTTCAAAAGTTCCTCTCGTCCTCCTGAACTTGCAATAATGTACCTATTAACCCCTTTCAACTTTCAAAAATGCATCACTTTGCCCCCTAAATGTCGTGTGTCCACTTTTTATTTGTTTGTCTTTTCAAAGATGTCATTTTTTTTTATCAAATCATACGCTGACATGTGGAATTCTAAGGTTTAAAGGCACTTTTCAGACAAGCTTAAGGGGCGAGAGAAACTTTGAAAGTTCAGGGGGTAAGAGGCTATTAGAGAAAAAATCATGGGGGTCTAGATGCATTAAGTCTAAAAAAATAAAACCTAAAACGGCAAGGCAGGGTAAAATTTACAATAGTAACACCCTCAAATTGACAATCAAACATGAACCAACTTAATGTCACAGGTTTCATCTTGGGTAATTGTCCTCTTGGTAGTGTATTTGAGATGGGACAAAGGACCTTTATATTAAGGGGATTTATTTTGATTAGTACTTTTTTCTATGTTTATTTGCACTTTTGAAATAAGGATTTTGATATTATTAATATATCTCATTTCAATTGTTTAATTATAAATAACAACTTGTTGCCTTCTTCGCACCTTCTCCACGTGACAGCCCGCTCCCCCAAACAACACCTTCTCTCTTAATTAAGTTTAATTTAAAAATTTAAAACTGTCATATCTCT
>CAOJBJ013893839.1:0-11177 GCA_948291685.1 Euphorbia celastroides | reverse complement strand
ATTAACGAAGCAGAGGTTGAATTTCGGTTCTTCGGCAAGAACCCCAAATCACCACCCCTCTCCCAACCCTAATTCCACGGCTAAAGAAACCCAACAAGGAGATCACCCGATTGAAGTTGTTGGCCGGATTCGTGATTATCCCGACAAAAAAGAAAAACCCAGTTCGATTCTGCAGATAAATCCCGATAGTCAGAGCCTTCGAGTCCGAGCTGATATTGGGTACAGAGATTTCACTCTGGATGGGATTTCTTTCTCTGAAGAAGAAGACATTGACGCCTTTTACAAGAAATTTGTGGAGTCTAGAATCCATGGGGTGAAATTGGGGAATAAGTGTACTATAATGATGTATGGGCCGACTGGTTCGGGGAAAAGTCACACTATGTTTGGGTGTCAAAAGCAGCCGGGGATTGTGTACCGGTCATTGAAGGATATATTGGGGGAAGATGAAGAGGGGAGTGAAGGGAATGGTGGGGAGAAATTGAGGATGTCTACGTTTGTTCATGTTACTGTTTTGGAGATTTACAATGAGGAAATTTATGATCTTTTGTCAAGCAATGTCAATGGGGGAGGATTCGGGATTGGCTGGCCAAGGGGCGGAACCGCATCCAAGGTAAATTGTATACTTAATTTGTGGTCAATTTGGCAATTCATGTGTGTAATTTGTGTGTAATGATCCCTTTTGTTCAATGTTGTTGGCACTTGTAGTTTTGTTACATTCAAATTAGGAATAGCAAATTGAGTGTTATTGCTTTTGATATTTGCTCATACTTTTAGCATGTAGGATCATAAAAGAAAGGAACTTTAAGAATTTATGATCTTTGAAACTGTTTCTTGTGTTTTTTTTTACTTGAAAATAGAGCTTTTCGAGTTGAAATTGTGTCATAAGTGACACATGAAATGTAATGATTTGTCATTCAATTTAGTTCAGGAGAAGGCTATTAACACGGGTTGGATTCATATATTTCTGCAGGTGAGACTTGAAGTGATGGGAAAAAAGGCGAAGAATGCCACTTTCATATCGGGGAATGAAGCAGGAAAAATCTCCAAGGAGATACAGAAAGTGGAGAAGCGCCGAATTGTTAAAAGTACTCTTTGCAATGATAGAAGTTCTAGAAGCCATTGCATGGTATGATTATCAGTGACTCAAAAATACTACCAAAATGCCATCTTTTTTTTTCCGAAAACTAATCTCTGCCTCTTTTTGTACAGATAATCCTGGATGTCCCTACTTTAGGTGGCCGGCTTATGCTTGTTGACATGGCAGGTTCTGAAAATATAGAAGCAGCAGGACAGAACACTTTTGAAGCTAAGCTTCAGGTAAAATCAAATTACTTTTTGTTTTAGATTACTGTATACCCTTATCTAATCAGAATGTTAACCATTCGGAATTTCTTTGATTTGAAAATAGACGGCAAAAATCAACCAGGGGAATATAGCACTAAAGAGAGTGGTTGAATCCATCGCTAATGGAGATTCCCATGTGCCCTTCAGAGATAGCAAGTTGACTATGCTTCTTCAGGTAATCTTTACTCAATCTCGTGTTGCGGTTTACGTGGCATTATTCCGAACTTTGCAGAACATAATATGTTAAATTATGTCTTTGTTGTTCTAGGATTCATTTGAGGACGATAAGTCGAAAATTTTGATGATACTATGTGCAAGTCCAGACCCAAAAGAGATACACAAGACAATCTGCACACTTGAATATGGAGCGAAAGCAAAGTGCATTGTTCGTGGTCCTCATACTCCAATTAAGGATAAAGGCGATTCTGATGATTCTTCTGCTGCACTTTTGAGATCGAAGATAGAAGCCATGGATCAATTTATATACAAGCTGCAAATGGAGAATAAACTCAGAGAGAAAGAGAGGAACGAAGCTCAGAAACAGTTGACAAAGAAAAACGAAGAAATCGCAGCACTAAGAGCACTAATTGATAGCAAGAACTCTATAGCGAGCGAAGAAGAGATCAACGAGAAGGTCAATGAGCGTGCAATGATGCTCAAACTCGATTTGGAGAAAAAACTGGGGGAGTGTCAGAGAATGGCTGAAGAATTTGTGGAGATGGAAAGGAGGAGAATGGAAGAGAGGACAATTCAACAGCAACAGGAAGTTGAAATGCTGAGAAAGCGACTCGAAGAAATCGAAACCGAGCTTTTGACTAATGGGTCAAAAGACATGGAAGGAAGCAGTTTTGCTAGAAGGCTAATGGGAGCTTATGCTGACGAGGACTCGGGAATGGTGAAGTCAATGGATTTGGACAGGTCAATGGATTTGGACATGGGTGATAAAGATGTTTTTGTTTCGGATGTCAAACATGTAGATATGGTTGGTCTACAGAGCTTCGGTAAAACGAGTTTGAGCACTGTATATGAAGAAGAAGAAGTCGAGGAAGAGGAGGAGCATAAGGAGAAGATTGAAGACAAGGAAGTCGAGAAAGGAGTTGTAGAGGTGAAGAGAATCGTCACTCCACACCTAGAGGATGAGATTGAGAGTACTGATGCTGCATCATCTAGGCGATTGAGAATCCAGAACATATTCACGCTTTGTGGAAACTACAGAGAGCTCTCACAACAGGTTAAAGCTCCAGCAATTGGCCAAGAGAAGTTTGAAAACACTGAAAAGGAAGCATCTTTGCTTAGGCAGAACAAAGAGAATTTGTCTGATGTAACGGCATTGACTTCAAAGGAGAATTACAACCCCTCTCGAGGGAGTAACAACAATGCACAGATTGATGTTCATGTGAAATGGGAGGCAGGGAAAGGCAACAACGGGAAATTCATCACTACTCTTACAGTTGTAAGAGATACAACACTTGCTGATCTAAGAAAGTTAATTGAAATCCATCTTGGCGGAGGTGCATTCACTTTTATAGTACTTGGGGTGAGTTTTTGGTACACTTTTTTTCGGGTTTTCTGTGCAGAACATGTAGGCAATTTCGTGTTTATTTTGTTGTTTTGTTTGGTTGTGCAGGATCCTTCTGGGGCCCCAGTGCTGAAGGAGAAAGAATCAACAATTCTAGCCATTAAACTACCGACTTGCAACAACCAACCCTATGGCTACCTTGCTTGCTTAAGGCCATTGGATCATGCCCCATTGAGCCCTATTCCAGCAACTCCAATGGAAGGCAAACTAGCACTCCCACTGTCTCCAATTGAAAACAAAATGCCTCTTTCTTCCTTAGAGAACAAATTGCCAGCGACACCACTGGCAATGCAATGTGATGGTTTATCACCGAAATTGGTAGAGCACCTGAAGTCAACTCCTTTCATCACTCGAAGAAAACATTAGATGTTTTTGTTGAGGGTGTGGATATTTGTTTCTTTGATTGTGGGTACATATGCATATGTACTCTGATTTGATTGTACTGAAATTGCTAACTCGTTTATGTGATTTTGTATTGAGACTACCTTGTGTCAATATTAATAGTAGTAGCAAGTTTGTTTGTTTGTCTTAAGTTGACCAAAATCAACAATGTTTCTTGCTCTGCTAATGTACATTATGCGATCTTTTAGTCAATTTGCCTGATTACTCGTGATTCTAAAATTCAATCCATATTCTGCCAGGCTAAAGTCAATTCAGGTTGGTGGCATTGTGGTAACCGAGTTAACATAAGATGCACCATCACCAACCATTTAGCTTGTTTGCATAAGATGCACCATCACCGACCATGGTAGACCCAATTGACAAATATACCAATTGGGTCTGGTCTTTCGATATCTGAAACTCTGAATTCATCATCATGGCTTTTGAATCCAGGCTGTTGTTTGTATACTCATTGGCTTCTACCGAAAAACATCGAATTGTCACTGAGTTGTTTATCAACATTTTGTCTCAGTGTGCTACAGAAAATGAAACTAATGTATTAACTCATCTTCATGAACTTCAAGAACCGAGCTTAGATGGCTGGCGTAGCTCTTTGTGGCCTGCTTGGACTTGGCTTCAGGTGCCTCGGGTCCTTTCATCTGAGTTTGCTGGATGTTAAAAAATGTACATCTGTGGAATCAAAAATTAAGAATGGAGATTTGTTTCGTTTCGTCATTTAGAATCATTTAGAATTTGTCGATCAAGAAGAGAAGATTCAAAGATCATCTTCGTCTTCAACTTCTCTTTCGTTTTTCGAGTTCAACTGGTTTATGGATAGAAGAATGGAGGCATGAAAATTGGAAGAAATTGACCTGGATTTCAGGTAAAAAACTAGACTAAAAATGGGTGTCAGGTTTTCTTTGCCTACCTGTTATTCCCCATTCAACTGTTAACTCTATTATTTTTTTTGCTGAACGAAAAAATTACTATAAACGAGAGAATATATTGAATCTGGTGAGAATCATATGATGCTAAAAATGTCTTTGAACTCTGATTAAATGTAAATATTACACGTAAAATATAGTACTTGTAAATATGCCACATTGCATAATAAGACCATCAACAAGTAACATAAGCAGTATATAAGCTATAAGTTTGAACCACACCCAATCGGGAACTCGGTACAGAAAATAAATTATGAGCTCATAAAGAACTGATGTCATTCATTGGAAAGGCCTATTCGATCATGAAGCTTTCAGATCATCCATGCCAACACTAGCCTGCATCAACAAAAACCGATTCGGGTTAGCATGCTGTAGCTGAAATCAATTCAATTTATCCAAGAACAAATGGCGCTAAACTTTCCAGGACCCCTTTAACCAGAAAACCAATCTTACTCCCTCAATGACATTATTACTTTATTTATATGTATGGGTTTCCGCTATTAAAGGACATAATTCAGCTCTTGACATGCCTTTTCTACAAAAGAAAGTTGACCCAGAGGATGTATAAAAGGCTCACATATAGTTACACAACAACCTTTTGAAGTTTTACATTATTTTAACTTTTGGCAAACTTATCCTAACTCAATAATTGATTCAGATACTATAATTGTTTCGACACTCATGCATCAAAATAACTTTAGTTCCATTTTGCTGCCTCGACATCCTATCTACTGAAACCTTTACAATGCAGAACTTAGGTGAACATGTGAGTTAATTACCAAATGAAAAGAACGTTATCAGCAAGAAAGTATGACTAATTTCAGAGGGTAGGTAATATAATGTGCTTGGATTGTCAAGATATATGGATATTGTTTGCCATTAGGTCAATTCACAACAAACTCCATGTTAGTAATCTAATAATTGTAAAACAAGCATGTTTTCTCTACTCAATAAGGAAGACAACAGGAAGCACGAAAACTATTCAGCCTCTTAAATATCTCACCAGAAATTTGTGGTTTTCTTCGAGAAATGGAGAAAATGTTGCACAAAATTTTTCCATGTCAGCACAAACATCGCCTGAGCCGGCAATGACTTCCATGAATTTCTTCCTATCAGGAGCTAACTTCATAGCAACCTGTCATCCAGCAAATAAACAAAAAAAAAATGAATCTTTTCTCAGCATATAGATGGACTTGGACTAAGATGATGATGCAAGACATTTTGATGAGAATTTTCACAATTAAATTGAACAGGAGTAGAAAAAATTACAGTGAAACTTGAACTAGCAAGCCAGCCATGGAATTTCTTGAGTGTCTTGCCATATGAATCAGCACAGGCCTGGGACATTGTCCAGTCTTGATGCGAAATTAAATTGCGAAACAATTCCACCAGAAAGTCCATTGCTCTGAGGATCATCCAAAGTAGAAGAAAATGGTCAGAAACGATATCAATCCAACATGTCAAAGAAGATTTCACAAGATAGATATATCCCGAAAGGCTCAAAACAATGGCGAGCAATCATCAACTATGTTGTACTTTCAACCCCTGATATCACCAGAGTTAGGGCCATTGTGCATACCAAGACACAATTTTTTTTGCTGAATTCACTGGACGAGAACCTATAAGCTCCACCATTCTAATCCCTTTGCTCAGAAATTTCATCGTGTTTACCTCTATAGCAACCTCTCTTAAACATTTTCTAGAAATTTAGAACATATATTGGAAAACCATCACTTGTTAAAAGAACCTATGATGATCCTAATGTAGAAAGACATACACAGTCCAGCAGCAATATGATGCATACCTGGTTAGCCAAAGAAGACCATTGGTATAACTCGAGGATCCTTTGGCTGTTTTAGCTTCGACCTCCTCTTGAACCATGGTGTACAAGAGGTTGTATTTGGTTGGATCAGTGTTATATTTGTTTTCCAATCGCTGCACATAAAAACCAAGTAAAAACAATAGCTTAGAACCCAGAAAACAAACCAATTCCATAGAGATTGTTTCTCATACGATCAAAGACGGTTTCTTTTACCGTAATGTTGCCCCCAATATCAGATTTCACGAGTGTTAAAGACGCTCCAAACTTATCTGCAATAATAAGTAACAGAAAATCCCTCAGTAATCAAGTAAACGAGATTGATCAGTCTAAATGAGCAATTCAGGGGCAAACCAATAACAGGTAAAATCAATTTGCAGACATCCAGAAATGGCTTAGTGAGCATTTCCCCTTGTTCAGACTTCACATGCTTCATCCCCTCCAAAGGAGGTGTAAACACTGTAGTTCCTTCCATAGTGAACTCCTCACTGCAGCACAGAACCAAAAACAAAAAAGGAATAAATCTCAACTAATGGAGTTAAAATTCACAATCAAAATTGAATGAACCAGATCTATCAGAAAACAAGAAGATCACATTTCTGTACAAGTAATCAAAATCATCAAAACAAAGAAGCTAAGAGATCTGCAGTCGTTATACCGCAATGATGAAACAAGATAGAAGGAGAAAAAACTGAAGTTGCAGAGGAAAATAGAGATGGAGACGAAAGGCGTAGGGGAAAATATAAAGAGAGAATCAGATTCGATAACAGTGACGGGATTTGAATAATTGTTGAATAATTGGCTCCAGCTCACAGTCCCAAGCTAGCTAGAGCGAAGTTGTTAGCCACAATTGTTGCTCTTTCAATCTCCAAGTTCTAATCTTTTTCTTTTTTCGCCCAAAATGAAAAGCCCAAATCTTTGGTTTCAAATGTAGCCCAAGTTTAAAACTTGGTTCCTGCAAATAAAACCCAACCAACAATGGAAAAAATAAAAAGCCCTAATTTTGTCTTCTTATAAGTCTTAAGAACCCTACCTTTCTCCCATTTCTCTTCTTCCGCCTCGCTCTCTCAGCTCTCGGGGTTCAAGATGGTGAGTTCTTCTCGATGGCCTACAACTTTCTCGGAGCATTTTATCTGATTTACTCTAATATGTTGTTTTATGTAATGATGATTTTTCGCAGCCTTTCAAGAGGTACGTGGAGATCGGAAGGGTTGCTCTTGTCAACTATGGAAAGGACTATGGAAAGCTAGTTGTCATCGTCGATGTGATCGACCAGAACCGGGTATGGTATTTTTTGATACCTTGTCTCATTGATTTCATAGGCCTCAATAGTAGTATCCATCGAAAGTTTTGAATGCTGAAGCTAGTAGTCAAAAGTTTGTTCTGATATTCAACCATTGATCTGTTGTTCTTGGATTGTGCGTAGTTTGTTGTACTAAATCGTGTTGGTGTTTGTATTTGATATATGCGACCATATTAGAGGTTATTTTCAGCTCAGAAATCAGCTATGACACCTTGTTTAATTAGTTGCTGATTTTGATTCATGTTAATGTTGTTTGGTTTTGTTGGTTTCCTTTGGGAGTTAGAGTTCTTATTTTAGCTCAGAAATTTGCCTCTGATGCTTTGCTTGCATGAATTGCTTGGTCTGATTCTAGTTTCTGTTGCTTGGTTTGGTTCAATCGTCACCTGGTTGGTTGCTTTGTGGTCCTCTTGATTAAGCATGAGCTTTTCGCCCCAATCAGTGAGGATGTTCATTTTACTGTTGTTAAGCATAATTTGACTTCTCACTTGCTCTGTGTGTTTCTCTAGTTGCTAATGAAGGACTATTTCTACTTGAATTCTATGTTTGCATATATTTGGATAATACTAGATCATGCTAGCTAGTATGCCTCAATGTAGAGAATATGTGGGTGTTAATAGTACGGTTTTCATTGTACATATGAAGCAGGACTGCGGTGTAGATGATTTAGTGTGGTGGATCTTTTTGTTTATACCTTGTTATCTGGGAATCAGGTGCTGTTTTCTGAAGGTGTTTGAATTTGCTCCATTTTCTTGACAGGCTTTAGTTGATGCCCCTGATATGGTAAGGAGCCAAATGAATTTCAAGAGGCTCTCGCTTACCGACATCAGGATTGACATTAACAGGGTCCCGAAAAAGAAGAATTTGATTGAAGCTATGGAGAAAGCCGGTATGGGCTAAATTCCCTTACATATTCTATTATGGCTTCTGCTAGGCTGCATGTGTTTATTCAATGAATCCATTTACAGACGTTAAGAACAAGTGGGAGAGCAGTTCTTGGGGCAGAAAATTGATCGTCCAGAAGAAACGAGCAGCTCTTAACGACTTTGATAGGTTCAAGTTGATGTTGGCCAAGATTAAGGTCTGTCATAATTTTAGGCTTCTATTGTTTCGCGACTATCTCATTTCTTCTGTTTTTACATGATTTGATTCGAATTTTGGATGTGTATGCAGAGAGCTGGATTGGTCAGGCAAGAGCTTGCAAAGTTGAAGAAAGAGACAAAAGCCTAAAGAAATTTCGATCTTTTTAGTTCTTGATTTTGTTATTGGTTCTGTGGAATTTGTTTTGGAATGTTATCCATTTGGATTTTGGTTCGCCTAGATATTGAAATCGGGTTAAAGGAACTTTGTGCGACAGATTTTGTAGTGGGTGATGTTTATCTGCATTGCCATTTGCCTTGATTTGCAAGTTCTACTTTTAAAGACAGACCTAAAAACTTTATGCATGTTTGGTCTTGCACTATATCATTCCATTGGCTTGTTTAAGATGGGAAAAAGTGGCTCATAAATGTTTTTTTAAATAAATTTATGGGTGAGTTGCAATAATAATCCAAAATAAAGTTTGGATTTAGGTGCATATTCACTAAGAGAAACTCAATTCAAAGAAAGACCAAACAACTAAATTATTTGTATCTAATACGTTCTACATATATATGCATTACATATATAATTCATTATATTTGAATTACATATAATATCAAACTGATTGAGAACTTATCTGATTATACATTGATTGTAATACATGTTCAATATAAGTCTATTACATATCACTTACAAAAACTTTGAAAATATCATTTGTATACGTTGTATATACATATGCATTACATACATAATACAAACGTTGTACATATGTATTACACATGCTTTACATTTGCATTATATATAATTCCGAACTAGTTAAGAACTCATCTGATTACACATTGATTGCAATATATGTCAATACATATCTGTTACATATCACTTACAAAAACTCTGAAAATAATTTAATACAAAAAACAATTAATATCTCATACGCATCCCTTACATACTGATAGATATTATTATATTTTGTATAATTGTGTAATTAGTTAGGGATCGAATTTGTAATTGTACAAAACCCTAGTATATAAATACACGTACAACTCTCACCATTCTGTGTGAGGTTTTTCCCAAATCGCGTCTTATCTTGGTATCAGAGCTAATCTTGGCTTTACTGCCGTCGCCGTCATTCAGCCACTCCAACCGCTGCCGTTACTCAACTGAATGCCATGGCCACCGTCCCTAACACTTCCAGGTCCACGTCGGCAATCGTGAGTTCCCAACAATCGGAAATACAACTGCAGCTCTTCCTTCCTTCTCGCACCAACTCTCGATCAAGTTAGACTCCACTAACTTCGTGCTCTGGCGAACGCTTATTCGCCCTATGATTGCAGGATGTGGGTTGCTGTCCCATATTGACGGCTCTGGCATTATTCCTGAAGAAACTGATCAGCCGAATTCTCCTTATCAGACGTGGTTTAGGGCTGATCAACAGGTGTTATCTTGGATTTTTAATTCCATCTCTCCCACCCTATTACCTCAGATAATCGGTGTTGATACTGCTGGAGCCGCCTGGGTGAAATTGGAGCATGCCTATGTGTCGGGTTCCAAAGAACAAGCACATGAGTTGAAACAACAACTCCATTCACTGGTAAAATTACACTCTGAATCGATTGCTGACTATATGCAACGAGCAAAATTACTAGCTGATTGTCTTGCTTCGTTGTAACATCCTGTTTCAGAAGAAGATTTAGTTGATGCGGTTCTTGATGGCCTTCGAAACTCGTTCTGTGATGTTTGCCGCAATTTTGCTAGTCGAACAATCAGTTTTGATGATCTCTTTGGCATTCTTATGACCGAAAAAGGCTTTATCAGATGACATTAATGCACCTTCAGTGCATTTTACTGCCAAATCTAATTCGGGCAGCACTAGGGGTCGTGGTCGCGGTCGGGGTTCATCCAAACAACAATCTCGTGGTGGTTATTCCTTTCGCGGCCAGCCTCCTTTTGGTACTCCACCAGCGTTCCCTGGTGATTCTCGATCGAGCCGATACTCTCTCACGGCGCCATTAGATATTTCGATCCCGAGGTGCTACACTTGTCAAGGGTTTGGGCACATGTCCCGTGAATGTCCTACGAACCGATCCCTTTTCCATAGGCAACCCTCCCCCATGGCCAACCACACCACCTCTCATTGGCAGCCGACCTCCTCCAACATAGCGAGGCAACTCACCATCTTAGCTCAGACTTGGAACATCTCAACCTCCATTCCGCGTATTCTGGACCCGAAGAGGTCCACTTAGGTAACGGATCAACTCTTCCCATTAAGCATGTTGGTTATTCTTTAATTCTTATTGCCTTTAAATCTTTGAGTTTCTCCAATGTGTTACATGTGCCGCAATCTTCTTCAAATTTAATATCCATTAGTGCATTAACCAATTCTAATGATGTTTCCGTTGAGTTTTTTGATAAATTTTTTGTTGTGAAGGACCTCAATTCCAAACAGGTTCTTCTCCGAAACCCGAATAAAGGTGGTCTTTATCCCCTTCCCTCCGGTGTTCAGGGTCTAGTGCGGTGCCATCTCACTTCGTTGTCCACCTGGCATGAGAGATTGGGTCATCCAGCTTTCCCAGTTGTCAGTCGTCTTCTTCATCAGCAAAATCTTCCGTTTGAGTCCAATAAAAGTGCTACGCCAGCAATTTGTTCGAGCTGTGCAGTGAGCAAAAGTCATAAGTTACCTTTTGTTTTGTCTGAGTCTAGTGTTTCGGGACCTTTGATTTGATTTGTTCGAAT
>CAOJBJ013892306.1:0-11487 GCA_948291685.1 Euphorbia celastroides | reverse complement strand
ACAATGAAAATGAAACAAAGCAGGGTTGAGTGATATTGCTGGAATAAGGTGCTCTTTTTATTTGATATATACAGACATATATTTTGAAAAAAGAAAGAAGAAGAAACTCAAATAGACATTTCAAGCAATAATAATAATAATGCATAAATGCACACTTCAACTAGGGCAAACAAGCGAAACAACAAAGAAACAAAATTCAAACTTGGTATTCAATATTCTCTTTCTTTCCTTCTAAATATTCTTTTGATTTACTTGTATGGCCTTCTCATGCAAATAATTTTTCAATAATTTTTATGTGGTTTTTCTATAGCAATACTCAATGATAACAAGCGCTTCCCCAAATCCAATTTATCAAAATATAAACTGCACACAACAAAACTCAAAGGCAAATGCAACTATTTACAGCAAAGGTCAAACCCAACTCCAGATCCATTACTCATATAAAATCAAAATCCAAAACACGCACTCAATTTCACCACTAGTCAAACCCAAAATTTCCCTAATGTCCCTACAAATTCAAAACCTTCCCCCCCAAAAGTTTTCAAAACCCAATGCACAGATCAAATACAACAAGAGCAACAAAATCAGTCGAGAGATCTAGTACCTGAGATGAACATAAAGCCGCAACATAGAACTAAAAATAGCATATCGAGAGTTGAATCAAAGATCTGAAAACAGAATTGCAAAGAAAGTTGTGTAAAATAGAATGAAGCAGCAAGAAGAATACTAAACCGAATTTGGCGAGTAGAATTTCTGAGGAAGCAATAATCAATGACGCAGAAGAGCAAGAGAGATGACCTAATTGGAGGCGTGAGTGAGAGAGGAAAGCAAGAAAATGATATTTGAGTGAGAAAGGATTTTAGGTTTTTCGGAGTGGAATTGAGGTAGGAAGAGAGGAGTTTCCTCTTTGCCGGAGAAAAGGAGGCGGTGGCGGCAACTTTAAGGGCGGTGAGAAAGCCTCGGTGGTTGACGGTGGTGAAATTGAAAGTTGTATAAAAATTATAAAAGAACGTAAATGAAATGAAAGGAAAGTAAGTAAAAGGACAGTAAAGAAAAGAATATTAAAAAAATTATGTTTAAAAAGGAAAGATAAGTTTTAAAAGTAAAGTGATATAAAACTACTAAAATGTCCTATAAAATAAAAATGATGAACTCACAAAGTAGAACTAAAAAATCTAAATAAAAAATAAAACACGTTTTCTCCTCAGTTCCGGCCAAATTGAGGGGAACGAATATAGCATAACTGACAGTAAATAGGAAGAAATGAGTTGTCATAGTTTCCCTTCCTTTCCCTCGTTACAGCCTTCCCAAACACCAGATTTTATTTCCTTTCCCTTTCTTTCCGGTGAGTTCCATCTTCCCAAACAAAGCCTTAGATTTTGGGGCCAAAGAGAAGATGAATTACGGATAGATAGGGGGAAAGAGTATTTTGGGAGGAAAGGGAAAAGGGGAAATTAAGAGGGGGGAACTTTGCCAGTTTGCCCGCCCATTTAATTTTCGAAAAAGGGGATAAGAGAAAAATGGGGAAAATAAGAGGTGAGATATTTTGTTTACTATTCATGTCTTGGTTTTGACTACTACTTTAAAAATATGTTGTCCGATATTTTATATTTTAATATGTTTTGGTAACTTTATTCATGTTTCGCATTTTATAGTTATCAGAGCCCATCTATGACCTAAGGAGAACTGAGAGAGAAACATAGAATCAAAAGCGAGTTTAGGGGAATTTTTCCCTCCTAAGACTTTTTGAAAAATTTTAGTATACTCTTACTTTAATAATTAAAACTTTACTGAAACTAGCTCAAAGTTAAGGTAAATTCTAAGATTTTTTCTTTATGGAATATGTAAACTTTTTTTTTCCGCTGTAAAATCTAATTGACAAATAAATAAACTTATTTTATCAAATTATCATTAATTTAATTAACAACTATTTCATTGTTAATACTATTTCATTGTTAATTTACATTAATAACTGTAAATAATAAAAAAAATAATTAGATGATAAAAAATTATATTAATCAATGATATTAGTAATATATATTTATTAATAATATTATATATGTAAAACAAGTAAAAATTTATATCCTTAACTTTTTGAATTAGTTAAACAATTAATATGTAATATCAAGAAATGATTATTTACGAAGATCAATTAGTTATTATTGTAACAATCAATTAGTTAAGATCATTAGACTTACTAAATATAACTTTTTACAAGTGAATTGAAAAAATTAAAGTGGCTAAGAGTTATCATGAACAGTTAAGGGTTTTAAGGGTTTATGGTTAAAGTTTAAGGGTTAGCAAGTAAGAGATAGGGTTTGAAGGTTTAAGATTAAGGTTTAAGGGTTAAGTGTTAAGAATTAAGGGTTAAAAAGTAAGGGATAAGGGGTTATCTATAACAATTCATATGACTTTTTATTATCTATTGTTATTCATATACTCATTCGATGGCTTTTTATACAATCTATAGTTGTTCATGTATTTGTTCAACGACTTTATATAATTTATAGCTTTTAAACTAATTTTTTACACCGTTTATATATAGTTCAAATGGCACTTTATTAATCCATAGCTTTCCAACGACTTTCATATATCATTCATATACATTTTAGATGACTTTGTATATAACTGTAACTTCCTTATTATTTTCTTATATCATTCATATACCTTTTATATCACCTTTTTATATACTTTGTAACTTCTTATAACTTATACCGTTGTTGCAACTTTTATACAACTTTTTAAATAACCTATTGGTTATGTAATAACATATAACTTTCTCATAACTTTTTCATGCTATGTTTAAATAGTTTTCCCATAACTTTCTTATACCATTATATAACTTATTAAATAATTTATGATTTTGCTATAACTTTTATTGTACCATTCATATAAATTTTATACAAGTTTTAAAATAACTTATAGCTTTTTATACCTTTCACATACGTTTTATATAGAGTTATAATAACTTAGAATTTTGTTATATCTTTTAAGCCAAATGCATGATATAGGGACTAAAACGGGCGGTGAAAAACGTTGGAGACTAAAATGACTTTTCGGGCAAACTTTGAGGGCCAAAAGATGCATTAAGCTTATCTTTAATAACATTATACACCATTCAAATAGCTTTTATATAACTTGAAAGTAATTTGTATGATAAGATGAATGTTGAAATTAATTTGTATAATTACTTTGAAATGGAGGAATAATTATTCCATAAGATTAAGAAGAGATTATTCATATACATTTTATATAACTCCCCTATACCTTCGCTATAACATTCATGTATATTTATTGTATTACTACAAAACATCTAATATATGTGACAATTTTATAACAAAAAATTTCAAGAAATATATATATGTGACGTTAGGACTTTTATTGTAACAAAAAACAGATTTTTTGTGTCAAGAACTTTTGTGACAAAGATATTGTCACTAAAATTGTTTTTATGACAATAAATTTATCATTATCACATATAAAAAAATTTAGTGACAATTATTAGTTGTAAAGTATTATTAGCTTCAATTTAACATTATTATCACGAAAAATAATAAACTTTTATAACGCTTTTTTTATATTGTCACCAAAATAATTTTGTGATAGTAAAAATTTTATTGTCACATTAAAAATATTTTACTGACAACTATTAGTTGTAACTAACATATTATTTGTTTCAAACTAACATTATTGTCACAAAAGAATAAATCTTTTGTAACAATTTTTTTTCCATCATAAACAAAATACCTTTTGTGACAATAAAAACTTAACTGTCACAAGCAGTATATATTTAGTGATGATTTTTAGTTGTAATGGAATATCATTTGTCTCAAACTAATATTTATTGTCACAAAAACAAGAAAGTTTTTGTAACACACTTTTTTAGTTGTCACCAAAATCATTTTTGTGACGGTGATATTTTTATTGTCATATTTTTCAAATTATTAGTACAACTTCGGTCATCGTACAAAATTATTTGTTACAATTATTAAATATTGTCACCACACAACCATTATTTGTGACAATTTTATATCAAAGATTTCACAAGTACAAATATTCGTGACAATAACCGTTTTATCATCACGATAAACACTTTTTTGTCACAATAATTTTTGTGACAGTGAAATTATTGTCACTAACTCCTCAGTTTCTTGTAGTGAAGCTTGGTGTTCTAGTTTTTCATCCTTTCGATTTATCCCGTTGCGTCAAATATTAAACTCAGTACATTACTAACATCAACAATATCCTTTATCCTGATCGTATGACATATAATTTTTCTTATGATATATTTCTTATATAATCCTAATATTGCGAATACTGATATAACTTGCGATTAATAAAACAATTATAATACACAGAGCTTGTTGTTATAAATGATGATATTTCAAAAGAGATAAAATTAATTGCGTACATTTTATAGTGTAAACTTGAACTTTATACATATCTAAATTATATAGATAAGTGCAATGCAGCTGCGAATTTCAAAGTGAAACAGTTCTTAGTACACTTTTAGCAAGTTGATGATATAAAGGTCACAAAGAATTAACCTTACAATACGCAAGATACCTAAAATTTCTATTTCACACACTCACATAGTATAATTGGGATTTAGTGAAAAATTATAAGAATATATGATGTGGAGCGCAGCAACAATTTTGGGATTCTTATTCTGTGATTGCACAATGTTTCCATTACTCCTGTAATTATTCTAATTCTCAGTTAGGCGAGCAGCGCATTTTTATCAGCTTTTTTTTTCTTTTCGTAATTCGTACACTTTCATCTTTTTACATGTGCCTTTGATTTTCAACTTGCAAACATCTTTTGAGTCATTAAATTAATATGTTTAAGTTATTATTGTGATAATCAATGACTATTGATTTAAACTATTATTAAATCACTTGTTGAAAATAATAGTTAGAGAGTGTGCATATAAAATAATAAAAGAAATTAAGGGATTAACGTAGTAAAAAGATTGAGCTTTAGAAACTATCTAAATAATAATTCTTTACGGATAACAATGGAAGTTTGTTATCTAAAAAACAATGGAAATTTAAAAAAGGTCGTGCTTTTTCTGAAAGAGTATGAGAAAAAATTTGTATAGAAATCATTTTGAGTCAAAGTTAATGTAGGAACGATTTAGTATAGTTGTTGTATATTGATAATTCAATCCAATGATGATGATGGCAAAGTAAGGAAAAAACAAAGTCACCTTAGAATATGCCTAAAATTAACATTATATCCGAATGTCAAGATCAACAACTTTTAACACGTTTATAATTTGGATAACTTACCAATCAATCTCTTTCCCTGTGCCATTATAATCAACAAACTTGGATGATAAGGTACTTTTATTGAGATAAGTAATATGGCCATTCAAGTGGTAGCTTCTTTACAAAATTTTCATCAAATTATAGTCTGTCGAGAATTACATTCTCAAAAGAAACAATTTTCATCAAACTAGAGTCGGTTTAGTATTTCAGAATGTTGTTTAGAATGTTTTTTAAAAACAATATTTTCAAGTTCTTTTTAAATCAAGAATTAGTTTTGAAATAGCATTGATAATCAGATACTAAATTACGCTTATGAAGGGACAAAAAATTTGTTATATCCTAACAAGTTTGTAAAGAAAACTTTTCGAAACAAAAATAATTGCTATTCAAAATTTCATTCAATTATGTTTTGTGAAAGGTTGTTGATGCTAAGCGGTAACATCCTGACAACACCCTTAGAATCAATGGTATTTTCAGTTTCAAGCCCGAAAGCTGTGAAAATACAGTACAGTATTAACAAATACACCATTGTTGCAATTATTATGTAATAATAACAGCATTATTAAGTTAATGGATAAGTGGTCTATATCCAAACCAACAGTGGGATGATAGCATTATTTATCAGATTGGAACTTTTTTTGGACCCATTTGATTCATATAATAAATCCATATTTAGCTTGAAATTCTAAAAGTCGTCATTATTTTATGCAACTACATTCAGAAAATTTCAGTAATTTAATGTCAAATCACTTATCATAATGAATCGAACGAGAAAATATGAGGAAATAATAGTCAACAGTCAACATTGCTCAAAGTACGAGAAAAACTTATCCACGATTCATGCCTGACATATAGAAAATTGTTGAAATGAATGTGAAATAAGATGACATAAGGCTGAGAGGGATGAGATATGTAGCACAACAATAAACTCTTACTACTGGTAACCTAGATGCTCAATTCAATAGGGTAGTGAAATGAGAAAACAAAATATTTAGAACTAATTAGGTCATAAAATAACTATTCCACGGAATAGAATAAACATGTATGAAAAAATTGTATAACATGAAAAATAAATTGTTCCAGATCCATCACAGATATGAATATAAATTTCTTTATTTCATAATGTACGAGTCATTAATAACAATTATGGATCCATGATCATTTATGTATCATATTTCACATTTTATCTCCATTCTCTATTTATGTTATGGAATAGTGATCTTGCAAACTTAAAAGTCCACCTTGATGAAACTTGGACTAATTTATTAATGCTTCCAACACATCAAACACTTGGATTGAGTCCGTGAATCAAGGAATTGTAATTAGTGCTCATTCCACAAATATCATGCTAATTTTTTTTTTACTGACGTAGTAATATGTGGAAACACATAAAGTAATGTATATAATGCAAGAAATTAGTGTTGATAAAGATATATGATTCACAACACCACTCTCTTCGCTCAACACATCAAGGCCCCCAGACTCTACACGTCAAATTACCCTCTGAATTTCATAACCCCTTCAACTTGTGGAAAATGCCCCCAATTTCTTTCATCAATGCCATTGTCAACTTCTAATGGAAAAGAGATCAATGAAAAAAATTACATCCTTATAAAGTCAAACCCGACCATAAATTTGACGGAGGTTCCAATACTATGCCCAGTTAGGCTCTTAGCCTTTCAGGACACAAAAGGACAAGTCACCTCATTCATCTTATCCCATCCAAACAAACACAACTAAGTATATGCCCAACAACATTATACAACTGAATATCCAAATGGAAGTTTCATGCTAACATTTTCCCATCTTCAAGACTTGGAGGATCATAGATGCAGATTGCAATTGACTCTCAAACATATAAACAAAATCCCATAAAAATATATGAAGACAAAACACTTAGTCAAACAACTCTCACCAAATTAACCAACTTACCTGACACCAATATCTTCAATCTGGAAGTAGGAGTTTACACCATAAGCCAGTTCCTCCACAACCTCGGGATCTTCTACAACTCCAGCTAGCTTCATCTGCTTTGTAAGCATTTTCAACATCCAATAGATTTCATCTCTCTCAGTGAGAAGAGGTAATGCCAGCCCTCTTCAACGAGCCTTGAGTGGCTACAAGTGCAAAGAGCACCAATCATTGTCACATTGTCCGGTTTCTCACCCACAGCCAGCATTTCCTTGAATAATCCAAGGGCCTCGGTCTGGAACCCATTTTGGGCATATCCAACAATCATGGCATTCCACGAGACAATATCCTTTTCAACCATTCTGCGTGTATCATGCAATAAGAGCATTCAAAGACACCGCAGAGGTCAAAACGGTGATCTACGCTGTGATGGGAGAGTTGGAACCAACAAGAGATTGGTCTGAGCGGGGGAGCTTGGGCCCTAGAGAATCCCCACACCGCTAGTGGGGAAGAACGCTTAGAAACACTTTGTCATTTCCGAGATGACCTCATTGCTAACAGGGTCGACTCCAATACCTTTGCGAAATTGCGGGACAAAGTCCCACTGCGAAGATAGGTGGAATAAATCAAATCTCCCCAAGTAGGATTCGAACCTATGACCAGTTAGTTAACAGCCGACCGCTCTACCACTGAGCTACTGAGGAACAAAGGGGGATTAGATCTCATAGAGTTCAATTCTCGTTATCAACCCATGACCACTATGAGCTCGAAGTTTCCTTCGTAACTCCCAGAACTTCTTGTCCGAATTGGAAGCTCTCGAGACACAGCTCGTATGACAGATAAGGGCTTTCGACAAAAAGGTTCTGGTCTTTTTTTAGTCTATTCCTTAGACTCCCATGATTGACATTGTTCAAGAACCAAGCACATTTCCGACAAGTCTCCCTCGGGTGAGCAGAGTTTCTCTCTGTCATCTTTGCAAACATTGATCTTTGATGAGTTGTTAGATTGGAACCTCTTGATGCACATTTTCCTTGTTATCGAGACCTTTTTGTAGTCTTTATGGGCTCTATTACTACATTTTCTTTTATTTCAGGTTTTCATCGTGGTTTCTGGAAAACATGTAATTTTGGGCCTAAAAGTGATGATTCACTGAGATCCCGGTGGACGCGCCGAGACACCAGTGGAACCGACCTCAGTCACGGTGACTCATGTGCGAGGAAAAGAAAAATCTATAATTCAGAAGTCAAAGTCACTGAGACCATAGCAATCGCGATGTATCCAGCGAGACCAGTGGAGTCCTGATGATCCACCGAGAGTAGTATAGTCCTGGTGCCTTCAACAGGAATCAGAAGCAGTCTTGGTGACTTATGTGTGGAAGAAGATGTATCTGTGACCTGAAGTCAAAGCCCAGCAGGATCAGAACAATTAAAGTGTGTTTACCACAACTACCAAGATCACGGTGCGATAGCAGACGCTACCAAGATCCCGGTACGATCACAGAATCCGAGGATGAAATTACTGTTCCAGAAGGCAAAGAATTCTAATAAAGGAAGTCTCTTATTAATTCTGATTCCTTTCCTTATCCAAAAAAGGAAGTCAAATCATTTATGGAGAGGAGACTTCTTAAAGAAGAGTTCTAATAAGGAAAGAGATCCTAGTCTTGGTCAGCAAGCAAGAAGCACTATTTGGGAAGGAGTTCTAGTCTCATTATGACAACAGTAACCCTATTTAAGGAGTTGAGGAGGAGGGTGACGACCGTGCTCTCTTTTAGATTAGGTTTTAGTTTAGTTTTAGGGTTTTGTTTTCTTCCTCCTTTTGATTATTGTTCTTATTCGAAACTTACACTTTCAGTTCTTAGTTTATTGCAATTCAATTCATCGTTTTCATAATTTATGTTTTGTTCTTTTACTTTTATGTTTCACCAAGACTTGTTTATTATGCTTTCTTTATTGTTTTATGCGTTCTCTCTTTACCATGTTTGGTTAGTTTAGCTTAGACTTGGCCATGTGAGGGTAGTATGAGGTCATGGTATGTGTGAGGACTGAAATCGAATACAATAGTTAACACCGAGACTGAATCGCAAGTCCCAGTGCCAGAATACTACAGATTAGAGTCCCGCTGAAGGTCTGATCAGCCTAAGGAAGGTCTCTAAAATCCACCGTTATCCTGGTATCTTGCATCTGTAATTGTGTAAAGGAAAGGAAGAGTAACAACAGTCACCGGGAGCTAATCTAGCCTTGTCATCTGTAATTGTGTTTTACAAGGAGGAGAGGTTCACCGAGACTGGGGGCGAGCTAGCCAATGCCAGAGAGAACCCAGCTACTTGGCGGTTGGTGATTCAGGTTCTTCTAGAACGTAAAGCTGCTCACGACGATCTCCTTAGAACGGGTTTCGGGAGGCACGGAGAGTAAGAACATGGTCTTAGCGTGAAGCAAGGTCACAGTACATCAGGAAGAGCTACCGGAATCTTGGTAAATTGGATCCAGATCTCGGCGTTCACTTATCTTGTTTCCAAGGATCACGGCAACGAACACATACCCATTGCTTCGGCTAAGTGGTCTTAGTCTATTGATTTATTCTTGTTATTTTATTTACTTTTACTTGTTTACTCTCACCGATACTTAGGATAACTCTCGATCACACTCTAGTCATTCGATAGGGATCTTTGAGGAGTTCTACTGCTCCTTGTGGATTCGACCTCTGCTCATCACTTACTACCTTTACTTTTCGTGCAGGGTTTTATTTTGGTGGTTTGACGCACTATCAAGTTCCCTTCTCTCTGCATCAACGAGCACTGCTTGGATGGATTCAAGACTAAGAGTGAGCTTTTGGACTTCTTCTTCTACACCAGCAAGAAGTTTGACTTCCTTCTGAACGGTTGAAACCAGCATATCCACTAGTTTTGAAATAAGAGCATCAGCCACAGTCATTTCGGAAATTAATGTCTAAAATTCGAGGTTAAGGAATGCTTTTGGATTGATAATTGGGTGACTCCGCATATGGATTCTTATATTGGAATGGTAAAGGGTAGTTTTTTATTTCATTGATAATATTGATTTTGTCTGATAAGAAACAGTAATTATGAAAACTTTTGTATTTTCATTACCAAGTTCACATGCTGAAAGATGCTAATTGAAGTTTATTAATCCAAAACTGAGCTGTCAACCACCTAATGCAAATTGTAATGGCTTACGACTACCAAAAATTAAATTTGTTGACTAATCTTGCATTATTTTGTAGTATCTATTTTTAATTGTCAAATTATTCTGATTTTATATTACGTGAAATTTTCTTGAATCTATGCACTTGTTAATATCATGAATGCTAGTAATACATGAGTTAACTGAGATCATTTTATTTCGAAAAATGTTGGAAAGTAGGAATCTGTAATTTGGACTTTAAAAATTCAGTGAATAGATAAAAGTAATAGTTCATCATCAAGTTTATTTCGCAATATTTTCTGAAGAAATCATCCTAGTAAAGGATAGAGCGGAGCCAAACATCTCAACTTGGTTGACACCTTCAGCTCAACAAAGAACACTAACCCGCAAAATATATTAAAATATACTAAACCCCATATTCAACTTATATTAACCCAAGAATTTTCGCCTTGAGCCAAGATAATCCGTCCAATTAGAGATTTCTTACATACCACCTTTTTCTATCACCGGTGTCGCAGTAAAAGAATATGTTGATTAGAAAGAGCCTTACCTGTAACTAACGAGGTATCAAGATTCGACCACTCAACCTTTAGATCAACGAAGCTTTAATACCATGCTATAGAACCGTTTTAGGTAAGACTCAATCTCAGTATTTATATTATTTCTAACATAATAAATACTTGATTAGTATCTGTTTAATAATCAATTATTTGTTAATCCAAAACTTAGCTGTCACCTAACTAATGCAAATTGTATTTGTTTACTATGAACCAGATCTAGAAATTATTTCTTAAAGTTTTCTTGTATTATATATTTATATACTAAAATTATTAGTTTTTTAAGTGCCCGATTGTTATGCGCTCCCATTTTAAATTGAATTAACTTATTTTTCTTTAGGAAATTGTTATAAATATACAATTTTTAAAACTTAAGTACCACATCACTACTCTCATACCTTTCTCACAAATCCTAACCAAAAAGTAATTAGCCAATTCTTTTTTGTACGTTCCTCAAATCTGCGCCGTCTACCGTCTTCTCCTCTGATTCCTCTCCTTCGTCTTCTTTCTCTTCTTCTTTTTCGCTCTTTTGTTTTTGCACCTTTGTCTTACTTTTTCAGTCTCTTTCCCCGCCATGTCTTCAAATCC
>CAOJBJ013890784.1:0-10148 GCA_948291685.1 Euphorbia celastroides | reverse complement strand
GTAATACTTACAGCTTCTGGATGGTTGACAGTAAAGTCGATTGCAACAGCAGCACCAAGGCTTGGTCCGACCAAGGTGATAGGCCTCCTAATGTGTGACCTCCAAAACTGTTGTTGGTAATCGATGGAACAAAAGCAATTTTGGTACATTATACTCACATAAAGAGAAAGTGAGAAACCAAATAATTGGTACAGCATAAATATTGTTATTAAATCTCCAACTTTGTCCGAGGAGAAGACAAATATAACCATTCAAGAAGTACCTGGTACAAATGATTGCGTTTGGATGCAACGTCACATGATGGCAGTCTTTCTGCAAACCAAAATGGGATAAGTTATCAAGGGGAGCAACAAAATGGTAAGATTTCACCACAAGTAAACAATGTCAAGAAACTTCCATAACATACCTAAATTAGAGAAACCCCAACCAAGAATGTCAATGGCCCAAGCCTCGACACCAGCCTCCTCGAGCAAAGGAAAGGTGTATCTCCACTCTAAACATGAACTGAGAGAGAGGGGAATTCATTCCCTGTGGGGCTTAGGCCTGTTCTTCTCTTTTTTTCGGAAGCAATTATACCAGCTCTTCTATTTCCTTTTAAGTTTCTGTTTCTGTTTCTGCATTTTTTAGTTGCTTGGAGCAATTTCCCTTTCAGTCATAGCAGAAGATTATAAGGGAACAATCAAAGGAGAAATCAAATGACCTGGTATCAGTGCTCTAACTTGAACCAATGAGCATATGTGAACATAGATAGGATTAGTAAAGTTTTTAGGGAGCAAATCAAAGGAAAATTAGCATATTTATCCACTTCCTATCAGAAATCTTGAACATCAGGCATGAGACGGAGAAGTTTTCTCCCATATTAACAATCTTATTACTGGGAATCAAAGTACTAAAAAGATAATGCAATTCTCAACCAATTCTGGTAACAATATACAGTTATCAAAGGAAAAGAGTTCGTCGCAGCAATACAATCGAAGGCCATCAGAAACAAGAGTATACTGAAGTAATTGTGGAATTAAGAACAAACATACAGGAAGCCGTTGAGGCGAGGTTTCTGGCGAAAGAATCTTTGATGGTTTCGACTTGTTTAGGCAGAAAGGAAGGGAAACTATTCGCTGAAACAGTGAAGCGCCTTCGAGGAGCTGCACAGATTAGGCGCTGAGAAAGGAGAAGCGGCCAACATTACGATGGATTTGTGAGTACCAGAAACCAACTGCAATTGCTTATCTGTTGAAATAGAGAGCAAATATGCAGGGACTGCAGGGTGCGACCTGAATGTTTCTTTGATTACTGCTTTAAAGTACGGTAACTGAGCCAAGTCCGATTCCTTTATCATTTGGTCCCTCCCACTTGTCTCCTCAATTTCTGCTGTAGCTTTTTTCATTGTTTCAGGTCTCCTAAGCAGTTCTGCCATTGCCCGTTCTAGTGTGCTCGCTGTTGTATCAGTCCCAGCTGGTATCAGATCCTACAATTGATTGTCCATATTGATTAATGACGACAGCTTATTTTGTTCCATCTGATTATGCATTCTAAACAAATACTCTATCATGCTTTATTTTAGTGGATATTTTTAGCAAGAAACTGAACTGAGAGTTAGAGACTTACTAAGATCAAATGTCTGATTTGATTTCTATCAATGTGTAGCTTGTTGTCTTGATCTATACAGAGCAAGAGAAGAGAATCAAGCATGTCGTCTGCAGGAACATAAGTCTGCTCTTTTCTTGCTTGAAATCGTTCGTCGATTATACAATCGAACAAATCAAATAATCTGCTGAAATAAACCGTGACCTCATCCCTGATTTGCTGCGGGTAAATATATCTCAGGATAGGAAAATAATCATGCAAATTTGGTTTAACTACAACCTCGACAAGCGAATTCACAACCTCCTTGAGTTCCTTTATGATATCCGAATCTGAATCAGCCATATCCAGAGAAAAAATCACTCCTACAAGGATATCAAGTGAAGTTCTGAAGGCTAATTGATCGATTTCCATTGCTTTACCAGCTCTGCTACAATTCTTGACATCTGAAATAAGGTGTTGAATCTTGCTGGCACGAATGTGTTGGTTGGAGTCGAGTTTGTGATTGGAAAGTAAGTATGAGTTGCTTATTTTTCTGAGGTTTTTCCAGAGAGGCCCAGAAGGCATAAAGATTAAAGACAAGTTGTGATGGTCAAGTGTTTGGATTGCATTGGGGACGATTCGGTCTAAGAAAGTGAGGTCATGAGTCTGAAAGATTTGTTTGGCTATTGCTGGAGATGAAATGACTATAGTCGTTATTTGGCCTAACTTGAGGGAGATCAAAGGGCCGTGGATTTGGGAAAGTTTGGCCAAGGATTCATGGGGGCTCGAACCGAGTTGAAAGAGATTGCCTACAATAGGCCATGGATATGGACCAGGTGGAAGGTTGGCTGCTCTGTTTCTGATACTTCCTGAAACACAACTAACAACGGCAATCAAGACTAAGGTGATTGCTAGACTTGTGAGAATTTCCATCTTTCTGGAAATTCAATTCGATCTATATTTTTCTTTTCAAAGATCAAAGATGCACTTTCTTTAGGTAATTATAATGAATTATTTGTGGCTAAAAAATTTGATATTCATTTGGCATGCTATAAAATGACAGTGACATGTTTTAAGTCTGTTACAAGCTTTTAATGTATTTGAATTTGGAGCTTAGGGGAAAACAATTTGTTAGAACCCATTATCTTATACTTGTTACAAAAGAAAAGGAATCAAATATTCTTACAGATTGTTGTCATATAATATAGGGATTGTGACTAATATAAAATGGAGGTTCAGAAAAGATTGAAATTTGTTCACATGCATCCATCAGGAACAAGGACAACTCCAAGTTATTTTATTAAGATTCTCATTGAAATGAAAACAGCAAATAAAACATATTTGTGGTTTGGTTACTAATATCTGGCTATATCATGATGATTGGGAGATTGTTCCATTAAGTTTTTCCATGCAATTCCATTAGATGCTAGGTGATCTTGCTGGTGTAACTTTGTTATGTTGTGTCGTTCAACCTTTGGGCATTTCCTGTATAAAAAGATGTATGATACATGAATATGATTTAATAAAATTGACAAAAAACTTGAGAAATTCGCTAGAAGGAGGGCTTGAACCTCCTACCTTGTGGTTAACAGCCACACACTCTAACCAACTGAGCTATTCCAGCATTCTTACATGTGTGTAACTAAAATTATTTAAATTCTGATTATTGATCAGCACGTGTTGCTAGAGTCTGAGATCATCTAATGAACTGAATGGATGATCAAAGAAGGTCTGATATGATATGCTTTTATAAATCACAACACTTTATGGAACATTTCATTTGGATGTGCTTGCTAGTGCTCACTTGCAGGTTTCCACATCTCATTTAACAGTTCTCTTGTAATATCTGATTTGCTGAGTAAAAGCACAAGAACCATTTAAGTTCCGGTGAAAGCAAGCGTTTTGCTCTGCATTGCACCATTAGCATTAAACAGCTTTTAACTTTAGTCAGATTAGAACATGAATTCTTCAAATTAGACAATTGGTCTGGTAAACATCTCACTGAAAAGTTTGAAACTTTGTTGCCCATTTAGCCTAATGATAGTCACAGTTCTCATTCTATTTTAACTGTGTCTTGGGTCCCATAAAGAAAATGCATGTTGCTTTATAGCTAGAAACCACTCAAAGAACAAGCTCTTCTTTTTCAGGAAGAAAAAAGAGCGCAAAGTGTTGAAATTGGTCACTTATCAACCCAAAATATCACTGCCCTTCAGCTAGCTCATCTGAACTTCCAAAAAATCCAAAACAGACAATGCCATCACTCTCAAATTTACTCCTCCTCTCCATTTCATTCTTCCTCTCCTTACTCAAAGCCGTCCATCCAATCCCCAACAGCACCTGCCTCGACACCTGCGGCACAATTCCGGTGAAGTTCCCCTTCGGCACCGGCTACGGCTGCGGCCACCCCGACTTTACCAGATACATCAAATGCAACTCAGACACTCTCCAACTCGCCACCACCTCAGGAACTTACACTATCTCCACCATCGATTACACAGCCAACACATTGATCATCACAGAGCCTCTCATGTCAACCTGCACTTCTATGCAAAACTCAAGCAGTTTCATCCTAGACCGAGCTTCTCCTTTCACTTTGACACCCGACAACATGTCTTGCTCGGATGTTCTGCCACTTCCCCTGTCTTCGACCCGTCTCAAGATTTGTGCCAAAAAGGCTCGCGCTCTCGAGTTTGTCTTGGGATGTATTCGTGCAAGGGGATCACAGGCATTGGCCTGCCACCGAGCGCAGCAACATCTACCTGTTGTGTTTACGAGTCTCCGATTCAACTCGGAGGCTACACATTGGATCTCCCGATGCTGCAGTGTTCGTCTTATGGGTCGATATATAGTTTTGGGGATAATGAGGGAGACCCAACGAAGTGGAAGTTTGGGATATATTTGGGATACAATGGTTTGCATTACAGCAATGTGTGTAAGGATTGTGAAAGCAGTGGAGGTTTGTGCGGGTTTACGGGTGTAGATGAGTTGTTTGCCTGTATTTGCCGGAATGGGAAGAATACATGTACTAGTTGCTTTGGACAAGGTCAGTTTGTACGTAATTTGGGTGTTGTTCTTGATTATGCTTCTCGGGTGTGAATGTGTTGTTCTGATGTGTGGCTCTGATCGATTAGGATTGTCATAGAGTGGAACATTGGGGTCGAAGCTGAAGACAAAGTTCAGTTTTATTGCAGGTGCACTTTATTCAAACTTGGGCTTTTTCAATTATGTGACTTTTGCTTGCCTTTTGTGTTATTTCTATCATGTCTAGCACAGAACATTCTGTTGTCTTTTTTGACCTCATTTTGTTAAAATAGTAGTTGGATTGGATTGCAGGCATGGTGGTTGTATGGGTGGTGCTTTCCATTTGAAGGCGGAAGCGGTTGGATTCCTTCTATGTACGTAAATGGAATTGCAGGTGAAAGCTGCTTTTTGTTCGCAAGGATAGTGTGCTCTGCTGCAATTGACTTCCTTTCATTTATGTGTATTAACTATTAACTAATTTGAGGAAATTTTGTGTAGGGAGAGTTTGATAATTTGGTTTCTTGATTTTGGTTGTGTCGAAAGTTTGAAATTCATAAGCTGACTTGAGTGTCATACATCTCGTATATAAATCATTTATAAGCTAAGTTACAAATTAAAAGTTGTATTTTCTTTTTTGCTGAGAAAATAAAAAATTCATATTAATTTTGTACTGTCTAGTTTTAGCATAGTTTTCAAGAAATAAGAAAATATTATTTTTCTCTACATCAACATCAAGCGAACGTTTAAATAAAAGACCAAATAGCCAAAGATTACTTTCAAACCTTGCGCAAATACTAATAATATCTTTTTATGTAAAAGGAAATATATTATATATCATAAAGTTAAACTATGGAGTATCTTAGTTGATACATGTAAAGAAATTACATACATAAAACAAAATATAATACCATAATCAAATAAATGAAATCTCACTATAATTGGAGATAAGAACAAACTTGCCGCAAAAGTAAGAGCACAAACATAAACAATATAAAATGAACATAATTCGATAAGTTATTAACCTTGGACAAACATTTTCAATGATCCAAAACCATGAAATTTCATGCCATATTATCAATCAGATGTCAAGATTCTGTTTGATCATGCTTCAAATAGTGAGTACTTAATGTGAAAGCTGCATAAGTATTTTTCAGTTGTAAAACTATCATGATTAAAATGTATAACAATGAATCCTCAATTGATGAAGCTGATAAGATAGTCGAAAATAAGAAAATCTCTGATGCACGTTAATCCAACAAACACGAAAGGAAAAGAATAAATTTATAGTAAAAATAAAGCAAGAAGTGAATGAACAAGAATGAAAGCTAAAAGCTCCCTTCTCTAATCTTAAACTGGGTATCCTAACTTTTAACAAACTACTAGTATCGTAAATCAAATTTTGTTAATCAAATTACTGTCGATTAG
Source organism: Euphorbia celastroides (assembly GCA_948291685.1). NCBI lineage: Eukaryota > Viridiplantae > Streptophyta > Magnoliopsida > Malpighiales > Euphorbiaceae > Euphorbia > Euphorbia celastroides. The sequence continues at coordinate 4,139 of CAOJBJ013890784.1, read as the reverse complement.
CTTGGTTGAATTGAACTTTCTGCTAAACTCTTGTTTATTTCATGAATTTCTAAATATATTGATTTGGCTCCCTATATTTTGAATTTCTTTTTATCTTCCGTAATGATGGCCACTCAGCTAGTGGCCAAGTAGTTGATAAAAATCTGGAAAAACAAACGGACATAGAGATCATTACATTGTTCCATCCAAAAAAAAGTCAAATAAAAACAGCACAAATTAAGTGTCTTAAAAGGATGTCTCTCGCCCGGAGATAACTTGCCGGCAACCTCAAATACCAGTTGACTTCCCCCACATATTAATGGCAATGATTTATTAGCATCTCCGGAAAAGATTCTCTAGTTCTAAGGTTGACTATTATTACCGCATCTTTCCTTTCCCACTTTCACATTACTGCTCCTTCTCTCTCATTTTAGCACTTCGACATTCTGGTAAGTTGTTTCTCTTTGCTTCCAGTTTTAGTTTATTTATCAATTACTGGATACAAGATTCCTTTCTGTTTCTTCAATTGTCTCTGTTCTTTAGGCTTGTGTTGATTTCAGATTTGAACGTTTTTACATGCTTGGATTTTTTTGTTCATATTAAGGTTTGCTTGTTTGATTGACTTCAGTTTGGTCTGATGTCTGTGATTCTGCTGCTCTTCAACAAGGAACTTCTCATGGAGTTCAGCCGCTCTCTAGAGTTGCAATTCATCAGACCACATTTTCTCTTCATCTTCTTTTCTTCAAAACAGTGTTTTAAATTCTGTTTATTTCTCAATGTTCCAAAACCCTGGTCAAAATTCCCTACAACGTGTAGTCATTTTTGGAGATATGGGCAAGGTACAAATTTTCCTAAATGTGCTTCATATAGTCTGTGAAGTATGAGAGTTCAGTTTTTCTTTTGTTCACTACTGTAAGGTAATTTTAAGTGCAAATGCGTTTTCTGAAGTGATATTTCTACTCTGTAGGCGGAAGCTGACGGTTCCAATGAATACAACAACTTCCAGTTCGGTGCTCTTGATACCACCAACCAGCTAATGAAAGACTTGAAAAACATTGACATTGTTTTCCACATTGGAGACATAACTTATGCCAATGGATATCTCTCACAATGGGACCAATTCACTGCACAGGTCGAGCCGATTACATCAGCAGTTCCTTACATGATTGCAAGGTTTTCCGCCCCTCAAATTTATCTCTTCTTGGTTTTGACTTTGATCGTTTGTCAGCTATGTGCTTCATCCGGTATTCACTTTTTCTTTCAGTGGCAACCAAGAACGAGACTGGCCAGGAACAGGATCCTTCTATGAAAATGCAGATTCTGGAGGTGAATGTGGCGTTTTAGCCGAGACAATGTTCTATGTTCCTGCTGAAAACCGGGGCAAATTTTGGTATGTTACTACTTAATAGAAACTTTGATGCCAGCTTTTAGACATTTCACTAAAATGAGCATTGTGGTTTTGAATGTCAGGTATTCAACAGATTATGGGATGTTCCGGTTCTGTGTAGCTGACACAGAACATGATTGGAGGGAAGGAACTGAACAGTACAAGTTTATCGAGCACTGCCTGGCAACTGTAGACAGAAAAAACCAGCCGTGGCTGATGGGTGTCTATTCATGCTTAGAGTATCTATTTTATTGCTTTTTAGGATTGGATGCTACTTATTTCAGCTTTTATTTTGCACTTCAGGTGACTTTTGATTCGAGCTCGAGCTTTGGATCTTTTGGAGCTTGATTGGATATCTTTTGGAGCTTTTTGGACGGATCGAGTATCCAATAGAACTTCGAGAACTTTTTGGGAATTTTTCACTGTGCCTTCATTGTTCGGGTTTTGGACGTCTCAAGAGAAGCCGAGATTTTTAGACATCCTATTTAGACTTTTATTTTGTAGTAGGCTTTTCTTTTTGTATTTTCCTTTTATCTTAGGATATTTTAGTCATTTTTCTATTAAGAAAACAACTTAGTATAAATAGGATTTTTATTTCACAAATAACGCAGACGACGTTTAGAGAGCAGAGGAGGGAGTGTTCCTTAGGGCTGGATTTTCAGACCTTCTTTTTCTTCTTTTCTTATGCTATCAATGAAGACTTCAGTTTGGTTTTCATCTGTCATGAGTAACTAAACTCCATTTTCTTTCGGTGAGATTGTTTTAATGGCTTTTATTTGATTGTGAGACTTATATTTCATTAATTCTTTACTTCAATTCTCAATCTACAATCTGTTATAATTTCATTATTGATTGGGTTAGGGTTTCAAGTTGCGCGCCTTGAAATTTTGCCCTTTTGATATACTGTTATTTGATTAAGAACTCGTTGGTGTTTTCTTGATTGATTTGTAGTAACAAACGGATTGTTGGGATTCGTGGTTGTAGTTGAGTCTTTTAAGCTATTTTCATGCTGGGTGAATTATCTTAATAGGAATTGGATCTTCAGAACTTAAAGCTAGTTTTGTAATTGAGTCTTTATGCTGAGTAAGAGTTATTACAGAATTAAGGAATTAATTGCATGCTGGGTGTTTTTAATCTGATTTAGTAAAAGATATCGATTAGGATTTATGAACACCATAATTGAACCAATTGATTGAAAAGTAGAATAATCTGTTTGTCTATGATCAATCTGACAAAAATATGAGAAACAATTTCACTTGAAGAATCTTCTATCATTGATTTTCTATTAATCTGTTTATTTGTTATTCTATTAGTTCAACAACAATTTTTCAAACCCCTCATTTTTAGTTTTACTATTTGTTCTTTTACTAGTTTTCATATTGAAACGGGATTGATTATCAGTTCTTTATGGATTCAACCCGACTTGCTCAACTGTTACAAGTTAGGAGTAATAGAATTTATTTTTTGCGATGTCCGTCAAAAATATTTGTACGGCTGCAATTTTTTCCAAACAATCATCGACTAGACATAAATGCTTACGTATAGTTGCAAGCTTACGAAGAAACATGATTCTGATAAAAAAAAACGCGATAGTTTTTTCAATGTCTCTCCTTACTAATACTTTACTTTGGTAGTCAAAAGAGATTTTATTGTACACGTGCTAATTATTGTAGAATTTATAACAAATCTAGCCACATGTGGTAGGATATTGAAAATAACATCAGAATACATTTGTTCTTATAAATTTTCATAACTCTGTCTCTGAACCGTAATTATTTGTGCTAATTATTTGTTTCATAAACCGTAATCACATGCTTAAAAGAAAGAAAAAACTCAATCAATGGATTTTCTAGTTTTGTGTTTCTGTGATATTTTGTTACCTCAAAATTCCTAAATTTTCTATCCTTTTCCAAAGAAATTAATGTATATGTATTGGGGAAATAAGAAGAACACACATGTTTAAGTAAGTTAATTTGTTTTCATTAAATTAAAAATAAAAAAATATTTTCTCGTCACCCTAAACGGAATTAATGTGCTTAAAAATATTATTGTTGAGAATGGGTGAACCAAATAAACAACTTTAATACTAAACATTATCAGAAGAAAGAAAAAAAAATGTTGCCAAATTTAATTAATAATATAATGAATAAGTGATTTATAGGATTTACAATAAAATTTGAATCATTTAAACTCAACCTTATAATTTTATAAAGTGTGAACTTTAAAAATATATTATTTGAACTTATCCATACATATAAATAGTTGGTGACTTGTCACTTCCACTTCCTCTAAATTATTTTTTATTGACCCATATATTCCCATTTTTTGTTTCCCTTAAAAGTTATCAAAAATAATATCAACAACAGTGAATTTAAAGGAATTATATGTACTTCGTTTTGTTGTATTAAGTAACTGTAGATTAAAAATTAAATTAAATAATTAATTATTTATAGAAACTGTACAAGCACCACATTCTATTTTACACTTACATTGTATTTGGAAATGGTAGGTGGATTACTTTTTTAATATTATCAAATAACTCAACTGCTCAAAGGCCACATGATCACACGTGTTACTTTAGATACTTTAATCATCATCATATTTCATGCATATTCTAATGTAAGTATACTATTTTTTTTAACTTAAACAATATTTTTTTTCTTAAGTCGTTTGTTTTTTGTATGATTTTCAATCATGGAGTCAATATCTTTTTTCACTATTACCCATCATTATTTATTTGTATAAGATTACAATAATTATAATAAATGAATAT
>CAOJBJ013882092.1:0-10551 GCA_948291685.1 Euphorbia celastroides | reverse complement strand
ATTAGTGAAACAGATGATCAGGGGAGAATCAATGCAAGTCTTATCGAGATAGTATCTCCTTCGTTAAACACATTACAAGTTTGTGTACCAAAAGCTTCAGTTTTGCCTAAAAGCTCACCACTATTCAAAAACCTGAGAGAGTTTAGAATTCTCAAGCCAAATAATGTCTTATGTCAACCATTTGGCAAATATTCAGTAAATGTGTTGCAGCTCACAGGTGAAGTATGTGATATTAAAGAGAGTGGTATCTGTGAGCTGTTGAGTAGAGCTGAAGACTTGAATTTGACACAAGTACAAAATTTAAAGAATGTCATCTGCCTGTTAGGAGAAAATGGCTTCCCCAACTTGAAGAAGATGATTGTTTCAGAATGTTCTGAACTAGAATACATAGTTGATGGAACAAAAAAGCAAATTCTGTCCGAAGATGATCATCTATTTACGAAGTTGGAGTCTCTGCATCTATCAATGTTACCTAATTTGAGAGAAATATGGCATGAAAGATGGAGAAGCTTGCTATGGTTTTCAAACTTGAGCCAAATAAACATAAGGTTCTGCCCTAAGTTGAAATATATGTTTCCACTATCAGTTTTTAGAGGATTGAAGCTAACAAGGGTAGAGATACTTGACTGCAATGAAATGGACGGAGTTTTTTGTGCGGACAAGGAGGATGACATCCCTCCTACACTTTGCTCTATCGAAAATATGGATTTGTATTCACTTCCAAGGCTGATTAGTTTATTGGTACGCAAGGACAACATGATCAATGAGGTCTGCAATGACATAAACGAATCCTTGACATCTAAGAAGGTACAACATACAACTTTTTCTTATAATTTTTTTTTTTCGTTTAAAAACTATACGCTTACATTTTGGATAATCTTTTTTGTTTTTCATTGATGGATAAGTAGGGTATTGGCATAGCTATTACAATTACACAAAAAGGAAACAAAATAAATCTGCTTCCTAAAATTCATGTCTACAATTCCTTTAATGAGTCAAACCTATATTTATTATGCTTATTATTTTCTAAACTCCTCCATCGTCAAGCTAGAGCGTGCATGCTCAAAGCTCGCTAATACCATATACCCACTTATAACCAAAACAAAAGGAAAACATGAGTATGAACTTTTAATATCGAAGATGGGTGAGAACACAAAATAGTTGATATGAGGTGACACTTTAAGAAAATAAAGATCTCGAGAAACCACCAATCTAGTGCAAAAATAAGGTCAAACCGACCTGTGAATGATGTACTCCTTGGCAGACTAAACTGGAACTATTGCTCCAACAATTGCCACAAAACATTTCACCCTTGCCCCAATATTAAGGAAGAAAATTAATGCAGAGGGAAGACCGAAACCCGTGTCATGCTTAGAAGAAGTAAACTAGAAGAAGAAAATTGAGTTGAAAGAAGAAGAAAAGAACAAACAAATGAGAAGAGTGGACTAAAAGAGACATAGACTCTAATACCATGCTAAAGCAAAATGACTACATGTTGAGAACTGCATTATGTATTGCATAATGGTTACACACACACACAAACAAGTTTGATAATAAAGTAGGAAAGAAATAAAGACTATTTCCTATAATAATTTGTACAACCATGGGTGATTGCCTTTAATCGGTTTTCCGCATTCATTGTTTTATACTACTCCCCTTCAAGCTATCGTGTACATGCTGAAGCTTGATTCGAACGTATACCAAACTCGAATGGCAACGTAAGCACAATACAATGAAAACATTAATTAAACTCATAACATTGGAAATTGAAAATGGAGGTGATGCTTTGAGAAGCCAATACGACAAACCATTGTTCTACTCAAGGAGCCCGAGCGCTGCACTGCTTTGCAAACCAAACGACAATCCGCATGGGAAATCACATCCCAACATTTTCCAAAATGAAACTTGAAACAATAATTTTCAAGAATAAATGGAGATAATGGTTTTCGCATTGATATAGAGTCCCAAATTACAGGAGGGATCAATTAGTACATTTGCCAAGGAGATCATTTGTTCACCCCCAACCTCGACAAGTAGAGCAAATGTACAATAATGTGTTAGCCAACAGCATAATTCCAGCAACCAGGTACACGCATACTTAAACTCCATTATTGTTCATTGCCTTTTTTTCTTATATAATTCTGCTAGCAAAATTTTAACAATTTTACCAGTGATACGCACAGACATACACGTAGAACTCATGTGTTTTATCCATTTGCTGGTAGAGGAATTTTTTTTTCTTATAGACAAAAAAATAAGTAATATCAACAAAGCCCATGCATGTTGCTAAAAGTAAATAGCGCTTGTGTTACCTGGACACGGGTATGGGTATTGGACATGGTTGCGGATCCTAGTATCTAGTATGCCATTTTCAAAATATTAGGATGTAGGGAAACCGTCCAATAGATGCGTGAAAAATATATAAAAAATAAACACAACTTTTATAAATAGTCAATAATAGCTCAACTTTGCATTAAGATAAATCCCAAACATGAATACTGTCATATGAGATTACAAAGAAAGTCAAATAACATTGATCTAGCTATAGATATTTAATAAATTAGTGATATAGAGAGTTTAATTTCTGGTTAAAACTTAAAGACGGAAGAGAGTTTGAAGAGAAATTAATGAAACAGATTAAGACCATTGGACAAAAGTACATTGAATAGATTGAGATTTGGCTTCTCATTAAAGTCTGAGTATTATTTAATTTTGGCTTTTCTTTTGTCTTCTTTCTGTGTGTCATCTGTTCGTTTTGGCCTTTTGTCTGCTTTTCTCACCTCAGCCGTGCCCATGCTTGTTTTGCCGTATCAGACACGAAATCCAGCACCAGTATCCGTACCGGATTCCGGTTTGCCAGAAAAATCAGCAAGTCCGAATAACAGAGTACAGTGTTCAAAATCAACGTTAACAAGTCTACATGACTAGTTGGCAGTCGAAGTTTTTGATTTTGCTAATGGTCTGAAACACATAATTCTCTTTGCAACAAAAAACATTAGATTATCTGGGAACGTACAATTTTTTCTTGCAAATGTGCAAATCTTACAGTCGTTACCTTTACATTCCCATTATATTATACTTAAGCCATCAACTTATGGCGTATACACACACACAAAATGCTATATTGCATATCAACTTGATATTTTTCAGTTTTGTTGACTAAAAAACAAAATTGATTATTATATTAATGACTTGATGCCATTTAAGAATTTAAAGAATAAAAGTTTCGTGAGCATTTTCTGGACAGAATATCCTCTCATGGTCTGTGTTTGATTATAAGTATTTTTAATATTCTTATTTTTATTTTATGTTTCTTTTATTTGGAAGGTTCGGACTATCAAGAACAATGTTGTTAGCCATTTGGAGATGTACAGTTTATTTCCTTCCAGATTTGTGGCAAAATGGTTCCGAAATTTGAAGAGCCTCAAAATAGCATTTTGTGATTCAGTAAGAGTTATATTTTTGTTTGAGGAAAACCAGGCAACTTCTAAAGCCTTTAATTCTCTGGAAGTGTTAGAGCTGCATGATCTACGAAACTTAGTTTAGTTCATATATGGTTTCAAATTCCGCTGAAAATTGAGGCCTTCAAGAACCTGCAATTTCTTGTTTAATTTGAATGTTACAGTTCATATGTTTTCTCTTATCGAGTTGCCAAGCTTTTGGTTCAGCTACAGAAAGTATGTATTTTCAGATGTGAAAAAATAGAAGAAATAATTGCTGTAAAAGATGATGACAATGAGAGAAGAGGCAGAACTGTGTTACCTCGACTAAAGCATTTGGAACTTCAACATATGCCCAATCTTCGAATTTTATTTGGTGGGACTTACGACATTGAATTGCCATCATTGGAATCTCTGAAATTGAAGCAATGCAATAAGATGGAATCTTTCTCTTATGGATTGGTGAGGATGCCGATGCTGCTGGGTATAGAAGTAAATGGAAGCTTCCAGTTATTAAGGAAAGACATTAATGTAATTGTTAAGGGGTAAAGTATCTTTTTTGCATGTACCGTACTTTGATAGCCCAGTCATCAATTTAATACTTTAAAAATTGATAATACACCATTGGTTTTTTTTTGCAAGTGTGACAATTCCACATATGTTCACCTGGGATAGTTTGAAGATTGTTACGAAGAACTTTAGTGAAGATAATTTTTTGGGGGAAGGAGGTTTTGGCAGAGTTTATAAAGGATGGATACACCAAGGGACTTTTGCACCCTCCCAAACCAGTGGATTGCCGATTGTCATCAGGAGATTGAGCTCATTGAGTAATCCATTGGAACTGGACTTGAGGGTATTTTCTCTTGTTTCCATAGTCTGGAGTTATCAACAAGAAGCTGCATATAGCTTTACTGTATTCTGTTTGTTACTTTATAATGCAGTCAGAGATGGCCATTCTCAGTAACAAATTGCATCAAAACCTGGTGAAATTGCTAGGATATTGTTTGTCATCTAATGACATACTTTATCTGTATGAATTTATTCCAAGGGGAAGATTGTCTGAATATCTTTTTGCAGGTTAGAATTGATAAGAAAAGTCTGAAGCTCAAAAATAAAGAAAATAAGCATACTGTTAACATACTCATCGATTAATTGTTTTCTTAAGGAAATCTTGGGGTGAAACCCTTGTCTTGGGATATGCGGATCAGGATAGCCATTGGAGTAGCTCGAGGTCTCAATCGTTTCCAGACTTCAGAAAATGAAGTTATCCACAGAGATATCAAGTCATCAAATATACTGCTTGATAAAGTAAGATGGGGCAATAAATGGTCCTTTTGGATACACACACACACACACACAGTGTTATTATATATGATATTCTAGTCATGATGTGAAACAAACATATATTGTACGACCTTAAAATGTATTTTTTTTTTTTGGAATATTACAATTCAAAAATAGCAGATTTTGGCTCTGCCAGATGGAGGCCTTTGGACAGGGACTCAGATATGACAACCATGGTTACCTATGAATTTTTATTCACGATAAAGTATATGAGCCGGCTGGCACTTAATTAGAAATTTAGTGTTTTATCCTTTCGTTTTCTGTTGTTTGCAGAAATTCAATGCAGAAACATCAGATTTGGGCTTTGTAAGATTGATCTCTTTTGATGGGAAATCAGAAGTTTTAAACTACTTTAACGGAACATTTGGTTATGATGACCCTTACAGTTTACCATCAGGTAATAATATACTTCACATTTCTGGCTTCATACAATCAATCATCGGAATCAAAGATTTCACGGTTGAGATTGATTGTAATTTGGCATTTGAGCGCCTGAGAAGTAACTCTGATATTGTTTCATTTACAAAAATAAGTATAGCTAGTATGAATTCTGTGTTAGATTTAGTCAGGTGTATATAATTTTTGACAATTGCAGGTCATTTCTCTGTGAAGAGCGAGGTATACAACTTCGGTGTGGTGTTATTGGAATTAATGACAGGCTTAAAGGTGCTGGACAAGGAGGGCCTAGAACAGCAAGTGAATTTTGTTGCTTGGTGGAAACCAATTTTGTCTGAAAAGACAGAGTTGAAGAACATTATGGACTCAACAATGGAAGGCCAATATTCATTTGAAGAACTGTCTCTGATATCAGATCTTGCTTTGGAATGCCTACAAGAGGATCCTAAAATGCGTCCAACTGTGGAAGAAGTTTTAGATAAATTGCAAGAAATAGAGGCAATTCGACAAAACGACAAGCACTAGGATCATAGTTGTCTTCCGTACATACTCTCAGTGGTGAAACCAATCGAAGGTCAGTGAAAATTATATGAAAATTAATTGCTTGTGTGTATGATATTTTGTAAACTCCAATTACTAGTTTCGTAATATGCAGCCGGTATAATCTTATTATTGCTATTATGAATATGGCAGAACATGAAGAACTTTGCGAAGCATTTACAGTTGTTTTGTAGCCTCCAAAATCCAAGAGAAGAAAAAGGAAGCCATTGAATCAGTGCTCTGTTCGTAAATCAAAATTTTCCATTTGTTTTTGTTTATATTTATATGCATCTTTGTATTCTCTCTTTGAATTTGTCTTTTCTTTTTTTTTTTTTGAAATTTGATTCTTATTCGTTGTGTTTGTAATCATTGAATAGTCAAAACTTGAATGTCGGTCTCCAGAATTATCATGATGATGATTTGATGATAATTTGACATCTCAAGAGGAAGAGTCCAGACGTGTTCAAGGATCCGACTTTGTTGGCTTGAGCAAAGTGTCCTTTTGATTTAGCCATGCTGTCAATGGATGATGAAGTTTTGACAACGGGAATTATTGATCGGCAATTGTTTTGATATGGATTTTTGGTTGTTAGTTTCTAATAATCCTCTCTCTCTTTCAATGTTTCAATTCGACTGGTGAATGAGAGAATCCGAGTCTGAAAATATGTAGTTTGTTCGTTGCTCATTAGGTTTCAGGGGAATGCAATTCTGTTATTTAGTTTGGATCTGAACACTATGAACTGTCTGGGATCTTCCAATCTTAAGTTTAATGCTTCCTATTTCAGATAAATACTTGCATGTTTCTTTCAGAATTCCATTAGTGTTTTCAACAAATTGCACTTCAATCGCCAGATGCTGAAGTTGCAAAGATCAATCTCGGGCGTGTTCAAATTTTCAGGAGCAGAAAATCTTTTGTACAAAATTGAAGTTGGAGCTCTCTCAGGTAAAATTCTCCATCTACTCTGTGCATCCAAGAAATGTAATAGACAAGTATGTATATTCAATGGTTACAATGAATGCAACTTGTTTAGTTTTGATGAAGGCAAAGCTGCTAGTGCAAAAGATGCCTATCGGTATTTGTACTTTGTTTAACTCTCATCCAGGTTTCGAGGGAATGCAATTTATTTGATTTGGATCTTAAAACACAACTTGAACTTGTTGATCTGAGATCTTCCAATTCCGAGTTCAATGTCGATGAACTTTAAGTGAACTAACCAGTTGGATGGTTATGCTTTCCTGTGTTGGATTGATACTTGGGAATTTCTCTCTGCACTTTGTTAATGTTGTCAACGATTTTGGATAAAACTTCATTACAGTTCGATTGCCAGAGCCCAAGAGTGCTTCAAATTTCCTGTAATGTCAAAGTTGCAGCTCTTTGATAAGGTTAATGTTGAGGTAAGATTCTTAGTTTGAACTTCGCAATTTAGGAATGCTAAAGATATGTACGCATATTCGATAGCTACTTTGTTTCTTCATAACTCCATTAGCATCCGAGTCGAATGACTAACAGCTGCATATCTTGTCCATTATGCTGACTTTATTGGCATTGATGAGCATTTCTCGAAAGAAGAAAGTTATGATAGTTTCATAATGACAAATATGTAGGCTGCAAGTATGTTAAATAAACGAAACTGATACAAGGTGAGTTTTCTTTTCCTACAATTGACTGGAGCAATAATTCAATCAAATTACGTGTATCCTCTAAGCCTCGATTTTCTCAATGAGAGGAACGTAATTGGAGGTGAAAGTATTCATGAATCGGACAGTTAAAAATCTTCAAAAATGACCGTTGCTTGAATCAGTTTCCAGGTGTTACATACCCAGTTATATCCAATATCATGATTTTTGGCATTCTTCTTTGGAGATATTTATTCCCTTACTGATGAGATCTAGGCGTAGAGCTAATGCATTTGTGAAATGGAACCCGACAATGCCGACTTCTGCTGCAGCCTTTACATTTTTCAACCTGTATAAATTCAGTGCAATATTTTGAATTACTGATGGAAGCTTACAAATAAATTAAAAATTACAAAAAACAGCATTCTTCTTTGATCAAAGCAATCATTTCACTGCTTTAGCATCATCAATATCAGGCAAAGATACGGTTTTTTTTGTCAATTTTCGACTACTCCAATGGAAGATGATAAAATACACTAAATCATAATTTCATACTATTTGACTTACAAGTATACAAGAGGCAAAAGAAGAATGGGCTTGGGCTCGAGTCAGGCTTTTTATTAAAACAAATATCCAAGCTCACTCATTTTAAGGGTTCAGGTTAAGACCAACAAGTAGTTCATCCCATGAACATGTTTAATAATAACGTAACCTTTCAAGCATTAATGAAAAAGAACTGATTTTGCTGAGGTCCAAACGAATTTCTCGTTTACAATAACTTTCCTTCGCGAAGCAACAACAAAACTTTGTCGAACTCAAGCTCGAGCAAAGTAGAATATCACCTTAAAAAACAATCAACTAGAAAAAAAAAACAAAAAAAGAAAAAAGAAAAAGAGAGGGAAGAACTTATTTGGAAAAGAAATTAAAATGGATGCATATATTAATTTGAGGAGACTATTCAAGGCTGCTAAAAATGAAAGACCAGCCGCCATAATTTTGTTTGATTCAGAAAATTCAATGTAGGCAACTTTCCATTGTTCTATTTTCTTTGTTTTTGTTTCTCTTCTCCATTTATTTTAAGTGAAATCTTGATTTTGCCGAGTAATTTGTTGTATTTGACGCAGAAGCAGAAAACCACCGCGTAAAACTCTGGTGATAATTTTGTGAAAAATTACCGATTAGCTCCGTTCCTCAAGTTCCTGAATCTCATGACTCGAAACTTGCAAGACAGAGAAAAGAAAGAGGATCGGGGTTGTCCCTTTGGGGGATTCTCCGATGCCTAAGTCAGTATAGGAAGAAAATCAATAGTAAAGAAAATGGCGGCTAGGGTTTATTAGATATTGCATACCTTAATTCTTCATAATGCTGAGTATTTATAGGTTAAGGGGCTTTGCCCTAGGGTTTCATTAAATCCCAATCCTAGAAGGATTCTATTGCTTATTTAGTCTTATCTTTCCCTAACAGACAGTTGTACTCTGATTAGGAATGTTATCAGAAGTCCCCCCTCAAGTGTATGAAGCTCTTTAGGACTGATATTCGAGACGCGGCTATTGTGTTGGATCAACTATCATGTCGAAGAGATTTTGTGACTCCGAGTCGACTAGCACGAATACAAATGTAGGGCCAACTTTCTTTGACCATTGATATCTAATTTTCGTCATTTCCATTAGTCGGGATGATTTTTCTTTGTTACCTTAGCTTTTAATAAGGCTTTTTGTGATACGCTGCTTGAGGCTTTTAATTTGTTATATGCCGCTTAAACGTTTATAATGTATCGACTTCATAGCCCGCTTTGACTTTTCGCCAAAAAATGGATGATCTTGTTTAGTTATTGTGTGGAAATAAACCGTTTCCGAATTTTGCCAGTGATTAGACTTTTTGTAATTATTAATTTCACTAGAAACCACCATTACTGAGCTCAAGAGCAATATTATCTTATTGCCAATACTCCGACGGAAGGAAAAAAATTTGAAAAAGCTTTAGATTTTTGGACTTATTTGTATTAATCTTGTTGTTATAGCTTTCGTGCCGCCGGGAGAACGGAACTTAACGCAAACCCCATCATTTATTAAGCACCAGCCGGGTTAGAAGATGTCGTGCTGATTCTAGCTCTTTTGATGACACTTCTTTATGCAAGTTGGCTCTTATGCGCTGTTGTAATCATATGAATTTTCACCAATTGTCTGCTGACTAATGATTGCCGGATGAATTTGATTAGGCACCATAGCTCGAATTTAATTGGATTGTTGCCCAACAACCCCAATTGCTTGAACTTGTCTTGACTACTCTGATCAGGTCATCCGGCCTTGATTACCTGCCAAATAGTTCATTGTTGCCTTTACACGTGAATGACATATGTCATGTAATTTTGGCAATAGAGTATGCCTTGTGTAGCGCACAATGCACTCATTAGCTGTGCTAATAGATGCATTTGATTTAATGGATAATGGCTCAAATATGCTGATTAGAATTTCTGTTTCAAGTTTATGTTGAATAAGTCAGTTTGTTAGAGTTTGATTCAGTCAAGGTTTTGCTTTCTAAAGTTATTATGTTTAGATAGGATTCTCCTCATTTGTAGGACTTTACGTTACTGCCAATCAGTATTTATACCGATGTTAATGAATGAAATAATATGCTTTTCCAAACTCTCTGTTCTACGCCTCTCAATATTGCAACATGATAACGCAGTTCCACTTTTTCTTCTTTTTCCAATTTCTTTGATCAATAAAACTATCAGTGGTATCAGAGCCCTATTCTTACGGGACTTGATTTCAAAGATTGATTCTCTATTCTTTTCTTTCTTCTCCTATGGATTCCACAGAAACCCCATTCACTGCATTAGCACCACCTATCTTTGATGGGACAGGATATCATGTATGGGCAGCCAGAATAGAGGCTCATTTGGAAGCCAACGATCTCTGGGAAGCTATTGAGGAGGATTATGAAGTTCCTTCATTACCCTCAAATCCAACCGTGGCCCAAATCAAAACGCACAAAGAGAAGAAGTCGAGAAAATTAAAGGCAAGAGCTACGTTGTGTGCTGCAGTCTCGCCTGAAATTTTTGTTAGAATCATGACAAAGAAATCGGGTTATGAAATCTGGAATTACTTGAAGGAGGAGTTTGAAGGAGATGAAAGGATTAAAAGAATGCAAATTCAGAATCTGATCAGAGAATTTGAGCTTCAAAGAATGAAAAATTCTGAGAGGGTAAAAG
>CAOJBJ013880826.1:0-13466 GCA_948291685.1 Euphorbia celastroides | reverse complement strand
GGTCTTTGCTCTTTTATCCTTCAAGGTTAACCAAAAGGATTATACTTATCAAAACCTGTAATGTGCGTTTCTACACGCACATCAATGTGTTTATTTTCCAGTATGAAGCATAGGATATTCGAAGTTTTTATGTTTAAAGGGTATTTTCTCTTCATTTTTTTGAATAATTATTAATCCTTGAAGAGGCTGGGATTCAAACCACAGTCCTCCCACCAACACGTTGGAAGGTGTACCACTTGACCGAACGCTAAAAGGTAGTATTTTCTCTTCATATATTTGGGTTTCAACTCTTTTAGCTTAATTCATTATGATATTACCTTATGATATTTTGAAAATTGCTAGATAAAATGAAGCAGCTGTATCTTTGTGGCCAATGTCCCTGCTGCTTTGTATTACTATTATCTTTGTGGGTGAAATATTGTCTATTTTAGCTTTTATGCTGATGTTTTTGTGGTGCTATTTTCTGGTTTTGATTATTGGATCAATGACAGTAGGTGTTAGGTTTATACTTTAAGTCCTTTATGTAGATTTTGATTCTGTTTATGAAATTGAGTTAAGTTTGTCCAATAATCCGCTTATATTTGTTTGATAACTTGTTTTTCCTTGTATGGTTAATCATGTCAAATTTCATAGATTTTGATGGTGTATGTGAAATATTGCTAAATTAATAGTATATTAAAAGCTTTTGCTGTCAAAATTTTGTTGGTATGGAATTGAAGCATTCAATATCACGGGGTTTTCATCTAAATTTATTTGCCATTTTTGTGCAAATGAAAAGAATAGCCAAGCTGTCCGGCCATAATTAGCACATGTGGATATGTGATGTGCGATCTTATACATGGCCTGTAACAGAGTCTAATACATTCACTTTTATTTTGGATCAAACCGAATTATTTCGATCCGATCCAAACCAAACCGAATTTATTTCGGTTCTACGTTCGGCTCCAATATTTTTACCATTCGGTTCTCGGTTCGTTCGGTTCGGTTCGGGTTTGGTCCTCTCCCCTACTACCGAAGGCTACAAAATTGTTAACTCTCCTTAGATGAATCTCGACATCAAAGGCAATGAATCAATAGTGCAATTGCTTTACTTTCCAACAAGATAACATTATTATGCCAAAATCAAGATATCTCAATCACAACGTACATGATTACGACTGTGGTCCTATTGTAGGCCTAATCAAGTGGACAGTAACAAGTCTTTCACATGGTGGAAGCTAAGTTGTAACCCATAATGTTACTTCACCTTACATTTAGATACTCCGAATTGGGCAAAAGAGCCTTTTTAGCCCTTGTTGCATAGTTTAGTATAGTCATTTATCAACATATTTAGCCTGTGTGCTACATAACATGATTCTTTTTCCAACCTTGTATTAAGTCATCTATTGAAGCATTATTATAACACAGACTAAACAAGTGTTGTGAACTACAAGAACCGAATGGCTAACCGAGAAAGTACTTTTACCTTCAGAATTGTCCTCATCCTACTTTAGAATCTATTGTCCCCCTTTACACCACACACTAACACATTACTAACAACTAAAGCAATAATTGCATATAAAATGGGGAAAGCATAAAACAACCAATAGGCACCATACAAGACTCAACTAACATAAACTTACCATTTTCAAGTATATCCAAAACAAGCAATAAATCGAATAAAAAGACAGCAGGTACAACAAACTAAAACACGTTTATGTGAAATCGGGTAAGGCATCATAATGCCCCAATTCAAGAAAACACAGTACGAGGTTCTATAATTAACCTCACTGTCTTGTTCCCATTGAAGCAAAAGTCCCAAAGCCAAAGGCAATGGCCAAGGTAAAGATATGCATTCTACTTATTGATGCTATCTTTCAGGCAAGTACAACCCGAAATTTCTTAGTCACCAAAAGGTTAACATGTGATCTCTCCCAGACCCTTCGATCATGTCATCTATGCTTTAAGTTTAAGCCTTTAAAGCCTTTAACCACTACTAGCCTACAACTAAACCGGAAATCCAGCCATCTGAATTTGTCACCTTCACAGAATCAAGCAATGAACACTAAATAACTACCGGATATATACCAAAAACTAGACTGCTAGACGAAGCTGCTCAAAACTCGAATAATGCCCCCACAACCAATGAAACTAGTAGTTCATCAATAAAATTCCGATATAAAGCTTACTATCAAGCCTTCAACCATTCTCTAGTAGAAATATATAAGAAAATAGGGATCAGACTCACAAGAAAAGAACAAATCACATTTGAACTCGCTATTAGGCATGTTTTGTTGCTACTAAGTTGAATTTCTGCCCACAAGAGAAGAATAATAGGACAGCAACGACCCGCAATGAATCCATGGTCAACGGTACTTACTTGTAAGTCCTCCAGAATCTAGCTAGATTCCCTGAATAGCCTCTGGCTTTCAATGGTGACCTTCTTCCGTGTGTCAAAGTCAACCTTGTACAGATCAGCAGCAGTTCCGAGGTAGCCATATAAGATCCTTGTTTTCTCCCCATTTCTCTCGACCTTCACGAGGTTCGGGTTTTTGTCATCGTCTTTGCCTAGTGTTAGGGGCTGCAGGCGTTGCCAGGCCTTGCGCCCGTGGTTTTCCTTCTCAAAGTGTTCTGCAAGGCGTTGGGCGTCCTTCAATCCCGCTTTATCAGCCATGAACTTTATAAGAGTTATGCCCAAATGACCTTCTCTTCCATACAATGATTTTGACTTGCCACCGGGAAATCCGAGATCTGAAAAGCATACTGTTTTTAGAATACCATGAAGATTGTGGGCCATCCAATTCTATAGTAACAATAACCCTTGAGATGAGTTTGGCGTCGGGGCAGTAGCTTGGAACAAAGTGTCACGTCAAAGACAAGACACTTCACAGAGTCTATAAGAATATGGATACATTATGGCTCTGTTCTTTTCGTCTTATTTTCCCTTGAAAGAATTGAACTGAAACTTATTGAGTGAAACATATTTAAAACTAATTGATATTGAAACTTATATCAAACTTATTTAAAACTAACAAAATTGAAACCTATATCAAACTTATTGAAAACTTATGGAAACTTATCTGCAACTGAAGTAAACTGAAACTTATGAAAATTGAACCAAACTAAATAGAAAATAAGTTGAAAAGAACAGAGCCTAATTAATCAACTCTAGATAATAAAAGTGTGACAACAAGCAACTTAGCTATGAAATAGCACTAGGCGTAAGTATAAGAGAAAACTTGGTAGCAATCGCAACAATGGGCGGTACAAGTGCTGCATTCTTGCGGAAATTCCCACCAATTAAAAATAAAGAGAACAAGTCACTCGACTATTATAATACAAACGATGCACTAAAGCATTCGGTTACCGAACCGAATTAATTCAACTAAACTAGTTCCTACAGTTAGGGGAGAGCATTCAGTAAAAATTATAATAAAAAATCAATTGAAGCACTTCGGTTCGGTGAAACCGAATGCTCACCCTAAACAAATCAAGTTTGTAAATTTTCTCAAACCACTAAACACTGCGAAGAACAAGCAAACACAGATGGTAATCTATTATAATGAGGAAGTTCTCAAGGAAACCAGGGTTTGAACCAGCCATAGTCCCAGGTTCAAGAGCGGCTTAATTTGAAGGAACCCGGCAGACAACCAATCATGATAGAGCATGTGGTAGGATACAATTCAGTTGCAAAAAATCACGTTTTTCAGTGATGCCACAAGCATAAACAAAACAAAAAAAACTAACGCCATATTTCCATGTTCTAAATAAGAAGACAAACTGACAGAGTACACTAAGCACTCGAACCCCATCTCAAAAATCAAAAATCAAGTGCACAAGAGTATCAAAGCTGCCAAGCATGTCCAAATGCTTGCTCCCTATAGACATATAAATATAACAACAAAGGTGAAAATTGAGTATCATAATAAAATTTAGAACCAAGGCTACTCATTTGCCATGGCTTCTATACCCAACTTTCACTAGTCAAATCTTACACTTTCAATACATAAAAAATCAAAATGACCATACAGAGATTTCAGTAATCAATTTCCCTGACTTTTATGAAAATTCTGATTTCCTAATCTATTCTAGCTCATTCCAGTGTCTGGCCACATCACTTCAGTCTGCCTGAGGCACTCTGGTAGACTAGTCAACCAGGCGAGCTCTTTTGACAGCTATGATTTTACTAAACAAGAAGAAATATTCACCTTAAAATAGTTATATGCTAATTCTGCAGGCAGATACATACTTATGATCAAGATTTCTTCTGATTATCCACACAAATGCAGAAAAACCAAATTTCTCGAAAACTGAGGAACTTGTAATAGAATATAAAAAATTAACACATCAATGACAGCAAAGAAAACTATTGTTTCTTTTCTAACAAAATCTACATCTTTGCAATTTCAAGATACCAGCATATCACTCAAAAGAGGAAGAAAAGATTTCTTCATGTTCAATAAATAGAAGTCATCCTTTCAACATACCAGGAAAATATAACAAGTGAACATGCTAATCTCAGAAGCTGTTTGCATTTAAGTGGGCATCATCACAAACAGCTAGAGAAGGCTAAAATCCTAGTCTGGTGAAAATGGATCAACTGAACAAAGCCTAACCATGCATACTCCAACATCAAGCAACAAGTGTTGAGATATAAGAAAGCCGCAGGTCAACAAAAAAGGACAAAAAAAAGACTTAGCACAATAGAAAGCAGACAGGATGTATATCAGGTGAGAAGCAACACACAATGTAGAACTGAAAAATAAGCTTCTTGTACATGAGAAAAACTTCCAGATCATACCGAAATTTTTACTGCAGGGGAGAAAGAAACAAAATTGCATCCTTTACAACCTTTTAAACCTTTACACCCAAGAGACAGGCAGATTATGTTGACAAATATTAAGAAGGAACCATGGAAACAGGACAAAATAATATATTTTTGGAAGCCCAAAGTAAATATTGCCTACACACATTATCAGTTGTTCAGTATCTGGGCTCTAAATCCCTCAATATCATCTATATTTCCTATATCCTCACTCCAAGGTCCAAAAAACTGGGCATTTCAGTCCTCATACCACACAGAAAACGTGTTCTGTTCTCTCATTGATTTATTCAATCATAAGGGCCAGTCAACTAATCAATAGCATAATTTTTCACTCTTTTTAAGGCCTGCGCTAATTGTTTCATCTCTTCGATTGTTTTTCACATTCTAGTCCATGTAATATCTTTACTAAATGATATCTTTTAACCACACGACACAGGGTGGTTTGACTAGGAGAATTTACAACAATAGGCTCCCAAAGTAAACTGCAATAGGCAAAAGAACATCCAAAAAATGATTTACGATAGCAGATCAACATGATCGTGAACAGCCTCAATAACACAAACAAAATTAAAAGAACAAAATGTTGGACAAAGTCGTGTATTATACCTCTAATTTTGTTATCCATGACTTTGTTTCCCAAGCCTTCCATGCGCCCATCTTTACTCTTTCCAGTCACTGTGTTATGAATTAACACCACAGGAGGCCACAAAACTAAATCATCCTGGTTAGCTGCTGCTTCACTAGCAGGTAAAAATTGATAGGCTTTTGCATTATCAGGGGGCTTAGAGTAGTTCCACCCCATTAATACACAAAGTGCTTTGTGTAAGCCCAAGTGATCCACACGCAGATCGGCATTATCTGAGTTGTGGGTGTGCATTATAAGAGCATGCATATCTGGGAATTCTTTAGAAGTCCTGTAATTTTGCATGTCAAGGGCATTAAATAATACTATTCAGGATATCTCACAAATAGTGCAGTAAGTCTAAAAGTTAAAACTGAAGGGTATGTAGGAGAGAAAAGTCAGTAGCCTTATCTGAATTATCGAACACATTTAACCAATCTATACAATGTAGAACTGAAGGTATGGCAGGCCTCAAGCACATAGAATGTCAAGCATAAAGGTTTTTCCTATTATTCAAACATGTGATTCAGCATAACTCAAACAAAAGGAATTCAACTAAAAAGGCGATTCAAATTCTATGATCACGATGATAGTACCACACTCCTACAGAAACATGAAGTCACAATTCAGAATTGAAAAAAAGTCCTACCAAATTAGGTAAATTTATTCTACCTCCTAAAACAACATCTCGCGACTTTGGCTGCAATCCATAAATGTAGTGGATAGCGATACGGAATGCACTACTCTTGACATTTTTCTAATGGAAGTGCATCAATGAACTAAATACATCGGATAATATCATGCTAAAAATAAGCGGATAACAAAGATGTGCTATGATAAACAGAGTGAAGTTAACATAAATACAAAGTCAACAGTGCTGCTTGGTCAAACTACAGCACAAAGTCAATGTATGGTCTAATCTTGCCAACAGCATTATAAAAAGTTCAAAGAGCAATGAACACACAATAAAAGCAGTATTCAGCAAGATGTACAACAAAAGTTGAGGTAAGTCTCTGAAACAACAACATCTACAGCATAAACCTGGAACGAAATCAAGTATGAGCAAAAATGAGCTTCACACAGATAAACATGTTTCTCAAAAGCTTATCACATTTTATAAAAAAAAAACAATCTAATGAACCAGATTCCCTACAAATGAAAACAATTGTAAAATTAGCCCGAATATGTCATCATTACCAATTGCTCCACTGAAGCACACACTATATAAGTTGCATTGCATAATTCAACAAAACAAGCACAGCCAACACAAGCTATCAAATTTATAGCTGATAAGAATAACTTTTTCATAAACGCAAATAGGTGTGTAGCACGAAAACCAGAAGGGAAACAGCAACCGAAGTGGAAACGCACATCGAGAAATGCCAGACATAGAGTGAGTTAAGGTTTCTAAGAGGGTAATAGAAACGGGAGACATTAGTCATAGGAGTTTCGTATGACTTGGATTAATCATCATACACCCACATTACTTCTATTACAAGCAAGATATTTTTTAGCTCAAATTACAGTATCTCTTACATATATACTTAACTTGCTAAAAAATAGAGCATATTCGAATAAAATAATAAATTACACTATCCAGATTAGGGGATCTGCTAATATAGCACCGAATGGGATATAATTCGGTGATGCAACATATAAGCTAATCGATCATAATAACACCTAAACCATTATCACCCATTTTGATCTTAATAAGCTATTTTCAAAATAAAACAGCTAAGTTACATCAATAGTTGCAAAAAAGTTATGTGTGACAAAATCACACATGATGTACAATGGCAGAATCTAAACACCCATAAACAAGACCACAGGGAAAATAAAGCAGAAAATGCCCTACAAGGCTAACAAACAAGACAATGTAACACAGTACACACAATCCCTCTTTCAGACGAATGTAGCGAAAAGGAAAATCAGCAAGATGTAACCTACAAGAAAATAACCTAAAACTTTGGTTGCATAATGACATGGTTTCCGCAGTTAAGAGTCAACCAATGGGACTGCAGTCGAAATAATGCATGAAAATCTTATATCATTTCAAACTTCAGCTATTAGCCGATGGATAAGTATCGATCAATCTAGCCACAGTGACATAGACAGAAAAGATAGAACGAAATAGAAGGAAATAATAGTGAATTCCTACCGTCATATAGAAAGGGTGTAATAAAGGCAAGCCAAATAAAGTGACAACACCAATCGCTTCAAGTTTATATATCACTCTAAGAAAGCATATAGAAAACCACTACACTTAGTCTAGTGGCCACCACACATTGTTAGGAAATCCAACAAGTGTGGGGTTGTGGGTTCAAGCCCCCCAATCAACTATTTAGGAAAAAATGCCTCCTTAATACTCAAAAAAAGAAAAGCATATAGACAAAAGAGTTCTTAAATCTGCTCTCAAAGACTCCAACTAATACAAGAAACTTGCATATGTCATGAAAAAGTGCACTCAAACCTGCCGCTGGCAATAAGAACAAAGCAACCTAACAAATATTCTAAAACTTAAACAAACCTAATAAGCATGGAAGGCTATTACAAGCACATGACCATGTCTGAGCACACAAATTTAATTGGATATGACACATCTTCGAAAGTTTAGCCTCCTAAAATTCACAAATTGGCATGATGGAACCTAATACATAAATTCATCATCTAAAGAATAAAACCCAAAACAATAGTTGGCCACAAACTGTTTGTCATCCAAAACATTGGAGGAGTATTAGATCATTGCATTAGCTATATGAGTTTCTATAAGACTAGGATTAATTATCATGCACTTATCATAACTTCTATTACAAGAAAAATAATATTTTGAATTCATATTACAAAATCCATAACACATATACTTCACTTACTTCACTAGAAAATAGAGCCCACTCAAATAAAAAAAATTACAGTATTAAGATTAGGAGGTATGCTACTTGCTAATATAGAATAGAATGGGCTATAAGTACGTGATGCAAAGTTGAGCAAATAGGCCAGAATAACACCCAACCCATGATCACCCATTTGCACCTTATTAAGATAATTTCATAGCCAAACTAAGTTATGTCAATGGCTGCAAACAAGCAATGTGTGACAAAATCACACATGATGTACAAGGCAGAAACTAAATCCCATAAACAAGACTACAGCGGAAAAAAAAAGAAAAAAAAAAAGAAGAGAATGCCCTACAATCCTAACAAACAAGACAAATGTAACACAGAACACACAATCTCTCTTTCAGACAAATGTAAAGAAAAAGAAAATCAACATTAGGTAATCTACATGAAATAACCTAAAAATTTTGTTGAATAAAGATACTGCTTCCGCAGTTAGAGTCAACCAATGGGACCACAGACCTAATAATGCGTGAAAATCTTATATCATTTCAAACTCCAGCCATGATCCAATGAATAAGTTTCAATTACTCTAGTCATATATAAACAGAAAAAATGAACAGGAATAAAAGGAAATATAGTGAATTCCTACCCTCATATACAAAGGCAGGGCTTAAAAAAGGAGCTATAGAAGGAAAAACTCAAACAAGCCACATAAAGTGACAACACCAATAGCTTCAAGTTTAAATCTCACTATAAGAAAGCATATAGACAAAATAGTTCCAAAATTGTTCTCCAAGAGTAACCAATACAAGAAACCAGCATGTGTCTGGAAGAAGCGCACTCAAACCTGTCACTAGAAATAAGAACGAAACAAACTAACATATATTTTGGTCATTTAAGCAAACCTAATATGCTTAAAATGCCATTACAAGGACATGATCGTGCTTGAGCACACAAATTTCTTTGGATATGACACATCTTCAAAAATTTAACCTCCTAATTCACTTTTTGGCAATGTGCAACCTAAGAAGTAAATTCCATAAAAAACTTCCAAAGAATAAAACCCCAAAAGAAGAGGCGGCTACTAAATTTGTCGTCCAAAACATTGGACGGGTTTTAGATCATCATTCTAAAACGCAACCCAAAGTGAAGGTAATCCTCCAAAGTGCAACTTATGAGGAGCACTAATCATAAGATGAAGTTCAGTGCCAACAATCAGAACTGCCATCAAGTACATTAAACCATGAAGAAACTACATGGAAGGGACTAATGGAGATAGAAGTAACAGTTAACAAAGAGACAGAACAACCATTAAGTTGAACGGAAATACAATCACTCTTCTATACTCTTGTAACCAAGTGTGTCACGATTATGACCAGAATTAGGTTAGAATTGAGGGAGAAAGAGGAGAGAATTGAGAAGAGGAGAGGATAGAAGAGAAGAAGTAGCAGAATAGAGAGGAATTGAGAGAAAGATAGAGGGGGAAATTTTCTGATTATTCATTTGATTGTGTTTACAGCCTACAAAAGTGGTATTTATAACAAAACCTATAAGTAACTAATAATGGCATAATTGCCCTTATTCTACTTAACTCTCAAAACCTGACATATTGATAACAAGTTATTCTATTTCCAACTAGGGCAGAAATTCTCCTTAATTTTTCTTGCAGATATGCCCAGATACCTCGGAATATCTCAGTTCCATGCCGTTAACAGGATATATTAGTTACGTCGTAAGTAATAAAAAATGCTTATTGTGTCTCTTTGGCGGTTTCTTTTTTTCTTTTTAGGGAACTCCCTCTCTGAAGCATTGTTTTACCTACTGCCTTTTGTTCATCTTCATCAATCTTCTGGTTCTTTATTAACGTCATTATGGTTCTGGAATTCATCAACAGTCTAGTGTAGCGTACTATTTTCGTCTTTTAATTGAAGGTGAGGTTTGCATCCTACTGTACTATTTATATTTCTACTGGGCTGATTTGGCAGAGAGCGTATTACATTCTGTAGTGAGAGTGGTGAACTAAGTTTTGGAGGTTAAACTGGTCTGTTTTTGCCAAAACGAGGGGGCTAACTTGTTCTTTTGAAAGTGCATGTGGCTTTAATTTAAGGATGCTCTTTGATGCATTTAGCCTTTTGAAATTAGTTTAATTGACTCGAGAGCATCAAAATCCGTTTTGCAAATGTAGGAGATGAGTTTTTTGTTATCCAGTGTTTGTTGACTCAAAAATGGAATGATCTTTTCTCTATAATCTTCATGATATACCACTTTAATTGGATTTTTCTCAATATAACCAACTGCTGTGCCTGCTTTATACCTCAACTCCATCATTTGTTCCATATTTACAATGTCGTTACTACTGTTCATCACTACAACATTTTTATCAAAAAACTTATCATTTATTTTCTCTCGCACGCCAGGCAAGATCATCACCATTAATTTAACTCTCCAAATCTCTCCTTCCCTTAGTTGAATAATGCATCAAATCGACACTTGATATATAACACTTTTGTTCACCTGGAAGACATTTCTGATTTGGCTTACTGTCAAATTGAACGGGTATCAACGATGATATTAATTTGACTATTTGAAATTGTTAAAAACGGTAAAATTTGAACTTCTAATCACTTTTTTTTACCTAAACTTGTCTCATATTAACAAACATAAAGGCCAAAAAATAATTTTGGGCTCCCTCGGCTCTTGGCCTTTAAATATGAATTCTTTAATAATTTGAAATTTACATTATGAATGATAGAGTGTTTATGATGGATTGCTTTACCTCAAGGTGAACTGATAGAGGTGAAGTTGAGAATTTATTTTTAAGCAACTTATAAGCACTTATGATTTCACCCTAATTATTTCTCACAAAAAAGTTGCTCTCCTCAATAGGTGTTCTTTAACATTTTATCATCAACTTATAAAATATATATAAGCCAAGTTTTCTGAACACTTTGAATGCTTATCAGTTATTTACAAGCTCATTTCACCAAACACTGTATACAAAGCAAGAGAGGTAACAAACACCTCTTAATTTGTCATAGCAGTTATAAAATGGATCAAAATTTGAAATTTGTCTTGGAAGACATTTTTCCATTGAAGCATATGAGCAAATTTCAAGATATCCAAATAAAAAGAGAAAATAATGAAAAATCTTAATTAAATGTTTGATTACCCCATGTGCCTTGGAGGGTGAAAAGTAGTAGTGTAGCTATATGCCTAATCATAATATATACTGTATGACATTGACACTTCAATATGATCGTATGATCATTGATAATATAGTTCAAAAACTTGGACCATCAAAAAGAATCAAAAGATGTGATAAAGTAACAAAACAGAAAACAACTAATTCACAAAATAGAGTAAATAGAAGATGATGATTTAGGGTCTGTTTGGAGTTGTTTGTTCAAACTGTTTTCCCTAAAAGTTTTATTTTGAAGCTTTTCTTAAAAGTAGCATATTATGGTTTTGGAAAAATTGTTTTGGCAGTTCTCAACTTTTTTATAGAAATGATCAAAATGCATTGTTAAAATAAAAAAAATGTTATTATATGAAAAGTTTGTGATACCAACTTTTAGTGACAACAATGTCAAACAGACCCTTACAGCAATGGAATGCAAATATTACCTTAATCAACAAAGCAAATTAATTATGATCTGAACCAATCAAATCGAATAACCACTAATTACAAATTTTTATAAAAAAATGGATCAAGGGTTAAAAATTAAGTTGCCACACTTGCATTTCCAACACATAGGCTTATAATTAGAAGCACCATCTCCTCTTGCGTAAGCAATTGAAGATGAAGAATTGGAATAATTAATTTGAGAATTTGTAGGCACTTGAATTGCCTCACAATGTCCACAATTGCTACACTTACTTTCACATTTTGGTGGCCTTGATCCAATCTTTTCTTCTTCACTAATCTCTGTCTACCAAACACTTCATTAATCAAATAACTTTTCCGATTAACAAAAAAGTGAAAAATAACAAACAACTCTACCTGTGACAAGCTGGCATCTTTAGGATTTACTCTTAACTGTAATGCAACAACTTTTACACTCAAGAACTACAAAAATTACAAGTTTTTGTAACTTGAATTAAAATTGAGAGAAAACCCGATTACCTTGGTCCATGAATCTCAACTGGGTCGAGCCTAAAATCAGTAGACAAAGGAAGGAAATGGTAAAGAAATGACCTTTTTTGAAACCCATATCTCAAGATATAGAAGAACTTAAGGGTGAGCTCAAAGAAGTAATTGAATGAGGCATAATTGAAATAAGTTGCTTTGTTTTCAGTAAGTAAACAATTAATGGTGGACAAAAGAGACAGTTTGAATCAAACAAAGGCAAGAAGAAACAAATAGAGAGAGGGAGAAGAGAGAAATGCAGAATTAGTGATTTTAGGGTGAGAAGAAACAATGAGAAAAATCAGAGCCAAATACAGCAAAAGGGAAAGAGTTAAAGAGACATATACATAAACAGACATATTTCTACAGCTGTGAATATATATTTGAACATTCATTCAAATAGGGGGAGAGTTTCTACTGTTAAAAATTATGGGTTTTGCCGCCTTTTCATGTAATTATATTTTTATTTAAATATAAAGAGAATGGAGACATCTGAATCTCAAAATTCATGCCACTGATATCGCATGTGATGTGATCCTCCCATAATGTACTTTTTCAATTATTTTTTCTTCTCTTTTGAGTCCTTTTTATGAGAAATGGTGGGTACTAATTTGTTCTCTCGGTAAATCTTTTATATTTATGGTGAAAAAATATATTGGTTAAAATTGTTATTTGTCACTCTGAACTTTCAAACGTTTCACATTACTCCCTTAACTTGACAAATGTTTCACTTTGTCCCCTTAACTTAGCAAAACGTTTCACTTTGTCCCCTTAACTTAGCAAAACGTTTCACTTTGCCCCTCTCACTGCCACATGTCAACTTCTGGTTGGTCAAACCAACCAGAAAAACCAGAAGTTGTCACGTGACAGTGAGGGGGGCCAAGTGAAACATTTTGTCAAGTTGAGGGGGCAAAGTGAAATATTTTATCAAGTTAAGGGGCAAAGTGAAACGTTTAAAAGTTCGGGGTGACAAATAACAACTTAAGCCAACTTAAGAATGATTTTTATGCATTATTCCATTTATGGTTGAAATACAAATATTTTCAGGATTGGATATTTAAATACAATTTAGATTTA
>CAOJBJ013876826.1:0-14373 GCA_948291685.1 Euphorbia celastroides | reverse complement strand
TATCTTTTATCATGTTTGCTCTTATTAAGGATATCTTTTATCATCTTATCACCAATACGTTTTGTCTTCTTTTCAGGAAATGAATCGAATGGGAGTGAATTCGATATAACATTATGGAATCTTCTGCTGTAGAGTAGCACAAATCTAGACCTATCTTTATCAGGCAGAATTGATTCAGATTTGCAACTCCGATTGATATTTATGGTTGTGAATGCTCGAAACTGTTTGTTAAATTTTAGAATTTCTATAGATTGCTGAAGTTCACTTTTACGGTTTTTTTTTTTGTTCGTGTTCTTGGTCTATCTCCCAATATGGTGAGATTTTAGTTTCTACTAATTATGAATGTATATTTTGTTTGATTCAAAATGTACGCTATATATAGTTCGGTTTAATGAAATATTTCCTTTGTCTTTTACTCAAAAAATATGTGTGGTTCAATCATAAGATTGTTGAAAGGAAATTATATTTTGTAACGTCATTATTCTTAATAAATATTTTTGTTTTGAAAAATATTTAAACCATAGAAACACCAATTTTTTTAGCTCGTGCTGTAATAATAAAATATTAGATTCTGGCATTTCAATTTCTTTTATCCCATATATCGACATACATAAATGAGAACTTCAACACCTTAACAAGTGAGATTATCACCAGGAGGTGCACCAAATTGGTTGCAATAATCAGCATAGTATTCAACTCTAGCTCGAACAGTAGCAGGATTTTTGCCATCACATTCAAGAGCTCCATTAATGGCTCTAATGGTAGCTCCAAAACCTTGCCCCATCACGGGATGGACCGAGTTCATCCAAAACCACAAAGCGGTCTTGAACGATATTACGGGGTCATTGGCCACAGTTTCCGGCATGTTTAACCCGTCAAAACCGATGCTTTCACCAGCTGGACTGTAGTTGAAGTTCCAAGATAGTTGGATCGGTCCTCGGCCATAGTAACCTTTGTTGGGTTTGCACGGATATTGTGTGTTACCCTCGTCGCAATAGTCCTTGCTTGGACGTCTATTTCTTCTATGTAGCAAAAATCTGTACAACAATACACACACTTCGCTTATTTTGTTTGATTGATAAATTTTGAAGGAGGTCGGATTAGAAATCGATATTTTATTAGTTTCTTAAGTTGATCTAACACCCTTCAACTTAAATAATCTTATTTTTTTTAATAATTGAGAAATCCTTGAAGAGACTGGGTATCGAACCCCCACCAACATTTTGAAAGATGTATCAACTGAGTTATATCCCTTTGGTAACTTAAATAATCTTATGGATTATATCTTATATTATTTATGCAATTCGTGTAATAAAAACCGTTTCCCAAACTCTCTTATGATGTTTTCCTACTTATTAATGTTCACAATTTCACTCCTACGACCTAGATTATGGCGAATTTGGAATCAATAATTCAGAAGCAATTCTATTCAAATCAATTTGTATCAATTAGTATATTTAACCTAGAAAGCAAAGCGTTATTTGTATCAATTTCAGGGAATTAATGATATATTTAACCTATAAATATATGAAAAGAATATTGGGGAATGACCTAACTTTCAAATATAAAAATTTGCCTTACTAATATCAATCAAACTACTTATTTGTTAAGTTAAGGGAGCAAAGTGAAACATTCTGTCAAGTTAAGGGGGTAAAGTGAAACGTTTGAAAATTCGGGGTGACAAGTGACAATTTTAATCAATTTAAAGATGGTTTTTATGCATTTTTTCTTTTGTTGGAGATACCATTACACAAACAAATTTAAGCAAATTTGTTCGTCTAGTAGGTAGGGTGAGGTATGCTGGCTGGCCGGATTTTTTGCTGAAACATTAACTAAGTCTAACTTAATTCACACTTATGAACGGTGGACTTAATTTGAGTTTATGAAGTTGTTTTCAAGTGTGACCTATATTTCAGTATATAAGTAAAAAAAATGTTTAAATATACTAATAAAAATCCATTCAAAATATGACAAAACTATAAAAATTTATATATTTAATTTGTCCTGTCCAAAAGAACTTTAGAATGTTTATATGTGTGGACTCGAACTGATTTCATAAAAATCAGTGCTCAAGTCCGAGCTTAGGCTTGGTATATATAAGATTTCATGACAATTCCATCAACTGTAACTAATAAAGTTAAAAAAGTAAACTATGGTACGTTTTTTCACTAAGTTTAACCTCACTTATATAATTGCTCAATCATCAAATTCAATACTTTCACCACTAGACAATTTCTAGACAAATTCTTCAAATGTTGCTGGTTCCTCAAACCAATTTATATGCACTTTCAAGCTATAAACAACTGATAGTAAAAATTATAAATTGATTTTTGTAATTTTTGATAATTTACATGCTCTTTATATTAAATTAAATTAAATTAATTGTAGTTTAATTGACAATACTTTAATGTAAGAGAATAATGTCAATGAAAATAGCTATAACAAAAAAATCCATATAATTATACTCCTATTAATCTTGTACGCCAAAAATTTCAATGTCAATCATTTTCTTTCATTTTGTACTTTCAAAGCTACTAATAAGCAATTTCAATAAGAAGTGAGCCACCGTTAATCTTTTTCCGATAACCAAACCACAAATAACTGAATAAGTCTTCGACCCTGACAGTGGTCATTTTGGCGGGCAACGGCGACCTAGAGTCGCAAGTTCTTCTTTCTCATTCCATCAGTTTTCTTTGCTATCAATTCTGTGTAACGCTTCTTCCTTTTCAACCTATTGTGTGCTCTTTCTATTCTATGTTATCTCTGGTTTTAATGGGTCGAATTGCCGTGGAATTTAGTTTTTCTTCAGCGGCTTTTGATGATAGCATCACTGAAATTTTTCGCACATTTATCTGGAATTCAAATGTCTATGCTGTTGTGTTCTCATTGTGTTTGTGGAATTGCATCTTTCTTTGTTACTGACATTCAATTTGTTTTGATAGTTAGGTCATCGGACTCGAGTTGCTTATTCCTATGTCATAGTGACCGAGGAGTTTTGCGAGTTTATGGCACTCTCCTTGAATCTCCGGGTTCATTCCTTACGGAGGAATTTCAATTCACTGGGGGGAAATTTGAAATGTTCTCTGAAGGCTGCGAAATTCTTCTCCAATCTGGTGACAGTTGCCAAAACTCCTTCGTCCTCAACTTTATCTAACAATGTAAGTAGATGTTCCTAACCCTAAAAGCTGCTGTTTCACTGTTAAATAGTTGCCTTTCTCATTTTTTAGTAACTTAGCATAACTTCTTTGTATATTCTTTAGTTCTAGAGCTTTTTCTGTGGTGTAAATGTTGCTTTTAATCTAATAAGGAAGGACTTATGCGGGTGTAAGTGATGTATGGTCCACTTTATGGATGTTGCAAATAAACTAATGGAAGTAGTAATCTGCTCATAGGATCTGTACAGGACAAGTAAAGGAAGATAATTTTACAGCAAATAAACTTATACCTAATTTGTATAGTATGTTCAGGCAAATGATGTTAGATTTTTGAAGGTTATTTTGCGTTTTCTTCATAAATTAATCTGCATTTTTTTATAGAACGTGTACCTGTTTAGGTTTTCTTGGGTAATATTTTCATTTTTGCTTTCCCTTTTTATGTGAATTTGTAGGGTTGTCGTAAATTTTCGACTGCAAGTTCTGCTTTACCCCAAGTTAATAGCTCAGATCCCCCCAATAGTACATTATTATCTTTCAGAAGTGAGCATGCTGTTCATCAAGACCCTGTTCTTGATTCCGTCAAGAATGAAGGGAGAGTGGTGGATGCTAATTCTCAAAGTGATTTAACAAAGTCTAGTCCTTCGAAAGGCAGAGTTATGCTCATAGATGGAACATCAGTCATCTACAGAGCTTACTTCAAGCTTTTGGGTATGCATTGCTTGCTCAACTCTTAAATATATGTGCAGTGATTTTCTTGTTTGGACTTTAGACCACGTCTTTCTGTTGTTATTTATCTGACTGTCATATTGTAATTAGGTTCTTCGGGATTTGTGACATTGTTTTCAAGTTCATCAGAAGTTCCCAAGTTAACCAAATTTAAAGGGATAGTTTTCATCAATTATTAGTTTTTGGTACCTCCAAAATCAAGATGATAGCTAACAATATAACATTAGACGCTTGCATCTCGTATCAATTAATGGAATTTCATGACATTTTATTTGTATTTGAATCCGTCTAGCAGGCCGTTGATTAAAGAAAAGGTGTTATTCAATAAAACTTATGTATCATTATTAGGGTTTTATGATATCAAGAACATGTTACACAATAATTACATTGGTGTTTAACTGTTTATGTTTTTCATATGGATGCATATATGTCTTGTATTTTTTATTATGTTCTACTAGATTACAGCCACGGCCACAGGCTATCATCTTCATGAAATCTGTACTCAAGTTACAAAATTTTGATTGATGTCCCCTATAGCTATTACGCTTTTGCTCACCCTGCTTCGTTTCGTCTTGTTGAGAGCAGCAAAGTTGCATCATGGTCATCTGCAACATGCAGATGGAAATGGAGATTGAGTTTTAACTATATTTTCAGCACTTTCACATGTAAGTGATATTTTTAAATTTTAGATTGTTAATTTTCTTATTCATTATTCATGCTGTTAGATTGTGGCGACTTGCGTAAATAATTCTGCTCATGTGTTAGATTGTTTTAAGCTCTATGTTCCCTCTAATAACTTTCTCTTAGAATACTTTCGAGGAAATATTTATCCATTCAATGATTCAATCTATGTATTAGTTGGTCACAATTACAGACATTTTAAACACCGTCTAGTAGTTGGAGTACACAAAAGAGATCAATTATCATTTGATTGAGAAGACTATGGAATCGTTTGTACTTGATAGCAATTCATGGTTGTTATTCTAAAAGCCAAACATTTGATAATTGCTGGCTTCCCCATGGTTCATGGCTGTATAGTGTTTGCGAAAAACCCTAAATTGAATATTGTTGTTATATAAGATCCTAGGCAAGCTCTTTCATTAAAACTCGTTTGAAAGTTTAAGTGAATAAATCATATATCATTTTGAGGAGTTCATTATTTTGTTTGTCTAAAATCTACTTTCTATTCTACTATTTTTGCAGATAATCGATGTCCTCGAATTTGTCCCATCACATGTGGCGGTATGATCTTTTTCCTTGTGTTTGTGTTACATGTTCTGTGGATCAACATTGTGAATTTCAGCAGTTTTATATGATCTGATCTGTTAGGAAAACAGAACCCAAGGTCCAGCCCTATAACAAAATTTGAGTTAGATTGAATTAACTCATGATTGGAGGTAGCCTACAAAGGAAAGATAATAATTATTAAATGGGCTGTCTTTAAATTGCTTCACATAAGCCAGGTTTTGCTATTTTGGTACTAGAGAGTTAGAACTTCTGCCTTTAGATGAGTATTAGTTAATCTCTATTCGATTTGTGCTTCTACTCTATATACATTAGACAAGAAGGACCAGGATTATATGAATGACCAAAATAAAAATACAAACTTCCTATCATTTGTTTCTGGTTGTTGAGATTGTGCAGTTCTCTCTTAGCTAGCATCGAAATAGAAAAGGGTACAAAAATAAGGAGTCATCTCTTAGAAGATTTTTAGATACGAGTCTTAGTAACTTGATCAAGATGTTATGCAGCTAAACTGACATTTTGTATAGAACTTGTCATCCTTTTTCCTGAAATGTTTCTATTTCTCCAAATAAACAAGATGAAAGACTTGTAATCAAATTCTTTACTTGAAAGAAATATCATCTTAGATATAGGGCATTGGAAGAGAACCCATTAACTCAACTAAGCCTTAATCTTGTGCGAGTTGGGGTCCGCTATTTGAATCCCTTTTTGTCCACTACACCCAATTTATGGTTATATCATCAGTAACTGTGTAGGCTGTCAAATTTGTGCTACTGCTTCCTGGCTCATTTTCTTTGGTTTATCTTGCTTTTGTATTTTCTGCAACTTCGAGTTTCATAAGCCTTTTGTTGTCCTTCAGCTGAAGTTTTTCTTGCCAATTGTTACATCTTGTTTCTCATTGAATAAGGATGAGAAAACGAAGGCTGCTGTGTGTAGCCTCACCATTTATTAGTAACTATTATCTGAATTCAATATGTTTACTGGGTAACCTACAACAATAACATTATGAATTCCGAAATATCAAACCTAATACTTATAGTGTACTTATTTACTGTCATCTTTTTCCATGATATTGTTGTTTATGTGGTGTCCGCCTGATATCTCTAGCTTTTGACCATGCTTATTACTATCTTATGAAACTTTTATTTCTCGGTTCTATGTCTGAAAATTTACAGATATAACTGTGGCTGCTTTTCACATTTTCTCATCCTTTCTTTGATAGATTACTAAATTGTGAGCAAATATGAAAAAAGCTTTATGCTTCAGCATGAAATTATCTAGATGTCTTATTTGAGTTTAAACCTATACAATGTGGATATTTACCAATATTATTTTGGATGATGTAGAAATAATAACACTTTGTTGTAGAGATTTAGAGCACTTTCTTCCCTTTCTTGTATGCCCTAAACTGTCTCTCTCTCTCTCTCATGCACAATAACACATAAACATTGGTCACATGCTCATTGTTGTTTGGTTATTGCTGTTCTTTGCAGGTGGTGTTTGACCATGATGGTGAGTCATAAGTTCTTTACATATATTTAACTAGAATCTGATTTTGTTGATTATTGTCTCATCTTTACTCTATTGTACATACTGATTGATTTTTAGCTGTTTGTATACTACTAAACCTGGCTTGGTCAGGTACATTAATTCCTGGCATGCAAGTGTTCCTCGAATGTTATATACTGCTACTCGTGGTGGGCCTTTTATAAGGAAATATTTGGTTGTATAGAATTTGTGGATTTTTCTCTTAAGTAAAAAGTTGATTTTCACCAATGTGTTTTTTGTTTTTATTCTTTCGCTTTGCTCTTGTCTACATCTTCAAATACCTCTATTTTTGCTACTCCTCATACATGGTTCAGACGAATGCTTTCCCTATTGTTTGTTTTCCTTTCTTCCTTCCTTCCTCCCTCCTTCCCCTACTCTCTCCTGTTCTCTCTTTGAGACTCTATCTATATATTAGCCTGCCATGTTTGCTTTCACATAAATTTTCAGGAAAGAAAAGTCTGAGGCTGTTATCAAAAACAAAAAATGATAGTCAGCACAGATTGTGTTAGTTAACACATAGATTCTGGTAGTCTTCAATCTGGTTCATGGGTTCTTGTGCTGTAAAGATGTTGTTGGGCCCTGATAATTATATTATACAAGGTGCATTTCGAATGAGTTCAAGCATCTTAATGTGAAACAACTTACTCGATTAAAGGATCTTTAGCAAGAAGAGCGAGAGGGTGCATCTAAACCTTATGGTTTTGCTGGAAAAAATTTCTCTGATAGTCTCTTGATGCAATCAACATTTTTTCATAATGGGAGACGATAAGCTCATTGCTGCAAACACACCTATATTCTTTCACATTTAGCATGCAAGAGTGTATATGTTCAAACTAAATGTTGCAGCTTGGGAGCATCAAGCACACTGTTGAGTTATCCTAAAGCTAAATTTTTTGTGACAGCAGAAACAACTAAAATGGTTGTAATAGAACTTGTGACAGTTATACATGGCTTATGGCCTCAAAGGTTTATTTTTTGAATGCCACTATCCTACTTGTTCTCTTTGTGTAGTCAGTGGTAGAAACCTCAATGACTTATGAAGCAAATTGGATCGCGGAGTTGTTATATGAAACATAATATTGATAGAAGAACCGTTTTTGGTTTCAGGAGTTCCTTTCGGTCATACTAGTGTTTCAACCAAAGAAAATGTCATGGCAA
Source organism: Euphorbia celastroides (assembly GCA_948291685.1). NCBI lineage: Eukaryota > Viridiplantae > Streptophyta > Magnoliopsida > Malpighiales > Euphorbiaceae > Euphorbia > Euphorbia celastroides. The sequence goes on along the minus strand of CAOJBJ013876826.1, from coordinate 6,541 downwards.
AAGGTATGTTTTATTGTAGTTGCCTAAATCTTTCCATGATGAGATTAATAATCCTCATGAGTATGAGGTAACACATTTATCAGTGAATTACAACATCCAATAGGACATATTCTATTCTATGCAGTTATGCTAATTATTTTCAAAACTTTGGGACTTGAATACACCATTACATACTTTGCATCTTGTTAGTCGAAAGTATTCGTTGAAAACTCGAAGACTGCATTTGAATTAGTTGGATTGTATTTTTCTTATGAAGAGGTCACACATGTTTATACACTGAATTAGGTCTCTATTAAGGAAGAAATAAACTCCTAAAAACCACTTCCTACAATCTCTCACAATTATTTTTAAATTTTGAAATATTTGTGTTGTATATTGCATTAGAGTTTAAAGATATATAGAGTCTAGATGTGTCTAGATAAGGAACAAAAGTTAATCCTATTTTCTAAGATCACACCTTATTCTATCCTACTATTTGCTATCCATATCTGTAACTGTAATCTGGTTGATTTTTGGCTTACTATATCGGTAACAATGTTGAACTTAAAAACTTTATGTTGTTTTTATTATATTCCCTCTTTAATTTTTTGGCATCTGAAAGCTGTGCCATATATCAGATTTTGAAAGGATTATCTTTTATTTTACTTTAATCCGGTTACAGGTATTTAAATATATGATTGTTGCATTACTTCTGATGATATAGTATTATATAAAAAGGCTGAACTGGTAGCGTTGAATTGAAGCTTCTTAAAGTGGTGTGAAACACGTGAATGAACAAATATAAAGGCAAAAAGCTTAAAGGAAGCGGTAATCATAATGTTCACTCAAAACTTCTAAAGTTATATAACTTTTTGATAGCATAAATTCGTAGGAACTAGGCTAATAACTCATCCTTTAAGTATATCAGCAAATGCGAAATTGGGAAATATGTCAAAAATATAACACGTAGATAGATTGAAGTTTTGAATAGTCCTGATCACTGTGGAAATTTCGGAAGGATAATAGACCTGAATTTCTAATAAATAGTACTCCTAAATTTCTGAAGTATGTGACTATATATAAATATCTGGATAAGTTATATTTAATATTTAGATGTAGACCAATATAAATCCTTAAAGGCTGGATCTAATTTCCTTGAGGGAACCTGGCTGTAGAAAGTTCGATCTTGAGTTGTTTATTTTTTATATTAACAATTGGATCTGGAGTTGCTTTTGCTGTTCTATCTTCTTCAATTATAGAAACAAGACAAAAAAACCTTGTAACTTTATATCATGCATCTTCGCACAGCAAAAGCAGCTCCAATTTTGTGTCAGCATCATTATGGAGAATGACAGACCGATGCTATGTTATATCAATTTTCTGTTGTCTTCTCGGTGCAATCTTTATTTTCTTATTCTTGGCAGAATCCTTAATTCTGTTTGATTCTAATCCTCTTTGTGATTGCTAAAAGCTCCTTATATTTGTTTTCTAAGTCATTCTTATCATGTGGGCCTCCCGAGGAGCACATGTTCGTCAATGTCTCAACAATTATACCTTTTGTTTCTGATTACTCTGATTCGTGATCTTCGTTGTGGATTTCTGTCATGAATTTTGCTGTTACGTCTTGGAAAAAGTTCAACCTTATCTAGCTTTGCTAACTACCACTTCAAATCCTTTGTTCACCTTTTTCTTATGCTGAAACACTTGGCCAACCATGATTTATAACTATACGATATATGATTGACTGAATAAATCTCGCCCAAATTTTGTTGAGTCTCTTCCCTGCTTGCAGGTCGGTTTAGGTTTGATATTTTGAAACTCAATAATCATATAGGACATGATGTAGCTTCATGTAGCATCTCTATCATGATTACATACAGAAGTCCTGAACAGTGAAGTGAATTGTGAACTTTAGTGAAATGCAGATTGATTTGGTTCTACCTCCTTTCATCAATGTATATATGTTATGTGATTTTCTCGTTTAGATCTATTCTGAACTCTGCATAAGAACTTGGTACTTCCTTAGTAAGGGAACTTCAGTTACAAATTCATTCATTATATTCGAACCATTACTGCTGATATATGATTGATTAGCTGTGATTAATCTTTTTTCAATAACAAGGTGGAGTTATAAAGGTGGGATTTGAACAAGTATTTTTTATCGCCATTGGGATTCTGAAAAACGATAGCTGGTTCTTTTTGTTTTGGATTCATACTGCTGTTTATTTTATTTGGTTATCTGTTTTCCTTCACTGATATAATTTTCCCTGGACTAGACTGTAACGTGTCTTACATTAGTCATGCTGCGTCGATATATTCACTCAATGAATATGGACCCTTCTTGTCAAAGTCATTCTTTTATATTGTGACTTCATTCATTAATTCTGTGAACACTACTTGTAGTTATTCTGATACTGTAAATTTGGTGTCCTGCCATATATAAATGTACAAGAAAAATTTATTGCCAATAATGGTTAAAACCTCTTCCTTTTAACATTCTTTCACGAAACTTGTCCTATTTTTCTTTTTAATTGTAGCTTATGTCTTCTGTAGCTTTGAGTTTACCCTGATTTCATGTATGTAATTCTTTTAAGGTTTGAATTTTCGCCACAACTTATATCCTGCATACAAGAGCAATCGTCCCCCTACACCTGGTACCATAGTCCAGGGTCTTCAATATCTAAAAGCGTCTATCAAAGCCATGTCTATTAATGTTATTGAGGTGAGTAGCTGTTCATTTTACATTTATCAGCTTATTCTCTCTTTCTTTATGCATAAGTATCGATCATGATAGCACACATGGCAGGTGCCCGGTGTAGAAGCAGATGATGTGATTGGAACATTGGCTTTGAGGAGTGTGCATGCGGGGTATAAGGTGATGTATCTAACTAGTGGGATTCATGAATGTCTTGTGGTCCTGGGCATGATTGTCACGTTTTTAAAAACATTAAAAGTATTTTTTTAGCAGAATTATAAATAAGTGGATAGTTTTATTTCACTGCTCTATGTTTTTTTCTTTTAAATAGCATGTATAATAAGTCCTTCAATATTATCGACTTGTAAATATTGGAGTAAATATTTCCATTTCATGTTAGACTCACTTTGTTTCTGTTTGAACATAGGGATATATGTACTCAGTATAGCCATTTAACTGTCAAAGATATTCATAATCCTGTTGATGATCCTTGCATTTGAAACCTGACTACTGCTTCATGGATTCATACTGAATATGAGGATAGATTTTGATTCTAGATAGTTTGACCTTTTTTTTTTGTCCTCCGCCCAAATGCACTAGACAACTGCAGAACAAAACAGTACCAGGAGAAGCCTTTGTTGCTTTACAAATCAATGAATGAATATATGAGTTTTTGAAATCCACATGGAAAATTTTAAATCCCTAACATTTAAAACTACAGGTTCTTAAGATACCAAGCTAGGAAGCAAAATGTGGATGAGTAGGGCACTAATATCATGCATGAAGAGACTGATGCAGATAACACTTTCCGGAGCAGAGAAAGATATTAGCGTGTTCTCTGATGCTTCAACCAGTTTCGGCTCCACTAAAAGTTACCATAAATTCGGTTAAAAGAAAATGGTTTGAATTAGCAGGTGGCATAAGGTTTGTCAGATGAGATTTAGCGGAACTTCGTGAGACTTTACGAAAGATTTAACCTTTCTTACCCTCGTTCATTCTTTATTCCTCTGATTTTAATTTTCTAGGTGAACTTATTGACCTTACATTGTTGCTAATAAATTTTTGAAAGATGAGAGAAATAGGAAAGGCCCTCTTCTAGTAAATTATACCTAAGAAAAAAAAAATTTATCTGAATATATTGTGATTCATAATCTTCCAGTCTCTGAACTTATTGATTATTGTGATCGAACTGATGTGATTGGTGAATTTGTTGATCATTTTGGGTTTTAATTTTTCGATATACACTATATGTAGTCCTTCTTTCATCAGAAAGCATTTCCATGGCAAACGTTGACTTCTCAAGTGCTGAGCTGTGTGATATCTGTTTTTGGATTAATGATGTAGTTCTCATGATAAAATTGAAGTTAGGATTAACTATAAGCATGCACAAGGTAAGAACACCCTTGAGCCTTGGTTTTTCGTTGGTTGAAGTTGAGTAAAAGTAAAATAGGATACATTCATTGCAGATTTAGCAGTGTAATGTGGGATACGTAGCTTTTAGAAACATTTTAAAGGTAAAATCATGTTGAAATGAATAAAAATAAAATATGCCTAGGTTTCTTCTGTGATCATAAAATCGTTGCAAAACTGTAGATGAAGTTCTGCTGGAGTTGCATTTAGGTTGACATTCTATTGCTGCATAAATATCTGGAGGCAAACAAACATGAAATTATGAAAGCAAATGTGAGTTAGGTGTTTGATGAAGACTTAAGGTGGATATATTTAAATGCCTAATTAGTTGTTCAATGAACGAGTGCATGTTTAGAAAGGTGGAGAAACCTACTATATAGAAATTAAAAAATAAAATATACACCATTTCCAGTTTCATTGTCATGTTCTGTAAGAGTCACAAAAATGAGATGTGGAATAAGGATGGTGAGCTTTAGGTGAGAAAGATGTATATTAATTGTCTTCTACGAAATGTAACTGCAAGCATAGCAAGGATGGCGCAGATGATGTGGATTAAGGCCAAAGCAGCCAGCTTATTTTGGTCTTTAACTTTGATTTATTGTCACATTATTGGAGGCAGAGACTGATGTTAGTTAAGTCAGTTGGATATTTGTCTTTAACTATATTAATCACTGCAATTCTAGAAGTTAAAATGTTAGGATGTTAGCCTTTATTTTTTTGAAGGCTGAGTCAGCAATTCCCATCAGCAGTGTTTTTGTAATCTGTCATCTTGTGGACTTCTGTAATTTACCGTTAGTATTCTCCTGCATATGGAGAGAACATTATCTATGAATTACATACAAATTTTCATCTCTCTCTCAACTCCTTATTCCAATCCCAAAGTTCCTCTAATTTTTCATCTCCTTCACCTTCGCCTCCCTAATTCCTCTCTTTTTGTAATTATCACTAACTCAACAACAATCAGCTAGGATCATACCTGACATCAATTTTATCATCAACAATTTAGTATGACTTTGAGAAGTCTAACCTTTACATCACTTCACATATTTCCTTTTTAGTTCATTGTAGTTTAACTTGACTATGACCAGCTGTTCTAAACTCTGTATATTTGAACTCTGCTTATAGTGTTTGACTATCAAGTTCACCATTCTCCTAGCTAGTCACTCATGGCTGTGCTTCTTTTTTGACAGGTTCGTATTTTTTCACCGGACAAAGATTTTTTCCATATTCTTTCTCCTTCTTTACACCTCCTACGACTGGCACCACGTGGAGTTGAGTTGGTATTTCATTCAATTTAATGATCTTACGCAGCATATTTTGTAGATCTTTACTACTGTTCCTGCTTGCATTTGCTCAATCATATGTTATAAAAATCTTGTTGTGTATGAGTGCAAAAGAAGTTTGATTCAGAATCACTGTATACATATTATTACGTATGAATGGTTGGACTGAAACCTAAGACCTCTCACCTGGTATGAACCTCTTTTGATTGGGATTTCGTAAAATACTTGCAGCGTCAGTAAAATGATGGTCTAAACAGTTTAATAAAGTAAATACTTCTAATAGACATGACTATTATACTACCATTTCTGAAATTAGCTTCATGTGCTATATGGTAGTGTTTTAACGGTGTCTGGTTGTATCTCTTGTTTTTTTTTTTTTTGTCAAATAACTATATTCTCTTCAAAATCTGTGCTAATGCATACTGGAATAAGTTTATAACAAAGTTGTGTTGACTTTGTATCTGAAGTTTTGATTGACACCTCTTGTATCAATTGTCAGGATGGTTTCATTTGGACTCGAAGATTTTGCGAAATTATATGGAGAACTGAGTCCTCCTCAGTTTGCTGATGTAATGGCTCTAATGGGTGACAGTGCTGACAACATCCCAGGTTGTCTCTTACATGTTTATCAATAAGCTTGTGTCTTGTTTTTCATTTGGTTATTAAACAAGCAAGGAAACTAATGAAAATGGCCAAAGTGAATTTATGTATTGCAAAGCTCTTTCTGTTTCATTCTCCTTCACTCCGAGATATAAATTAGTTTAAAGTAAGCCTCACTGATCAGTATGCTTCTTATTTAACAATTGCAGGAGTTCCAGGAATTGGAGTTGTTCATGCTGTTCAATTAATCACTAAATTTGGTATGCTACTATTTAGCAGTTTTTTATACAAAATTAGAAATAACCTTTATTCAGCTTTGTAGATTTCCAATCAAAAGAAATGACTTTTAGTGTGCCCGTATGTTATTTGAAATATGTAATTTGTTTTAATTGTGATATCTTTTGTCAGGCACGGTAGAGAATTTGTTAGAGTTTGTTGATCAAGTTGAAGGGGATCGCATTAGAGAGGTAGGAAATCTAGTCATTTTACTTTACAATTTAAATTAGTGCCATGTCATCTTTCTGGTCTTTATTATCATTGTTAGTTGTTTCACAGTAAAGAAATGTTTTAGAGG
>CAOJBJ013875159.1:0-14905 GCA_948291685.1 Euphorbia celastroides | reverse complement strand
GGAAACAAGCTTTTTCTCAAGCAGAGTTAGAGGTTGTTCTGATGTCTTTGCAGGAACTGCTATGTGCTATGTCTAGGTACTGAATCCAGAGATGTTTCGTTTGTGTAATTTCAAATGTGCTTACTTTGTACATTGTCAACTTTCTGGTAATGTTTCACTTTCTGTTGCAGATTGCAGTTGGAATAGTTTTGTTGGTGGTCAAGCCTAGAACCTTTGCAGGTATTGGCTAGAAACTACTCTGCTATTTGTTTAATTCAATCAAAACTGCAGTTGGTTATTTCTCTGTCATTGATTTACAAAACTTTGCTGTTATTGCTCTGTTATTGTTGTTTTTTGGTTTGCTGTGTAGTTGCAGCTCAATTACCAACTCACGTTGCAGGTTTTTGCTTTGTATTGGTTATTGCTCTTTCCTTGTTTTTTTCGCTTCAATGAATTTCTATTTTGGTTCTATGTAGTGAAACTTGGTTGAGTCGCTGGCTTAAGTTACTGAAACTTGGTTGTTTGTGTGTTTTAGGTTGAAGTTGCAGAGTTTAACTAAATGCTGAAACAATATGCTGTTGGTTAAGCCTATGATTCGGATCAGTGTATTTGCTCACGAGGTTGGATCAATAACTTAATTAATTTGCTCTGTTAGTCTAGAAACTGCTATTTTGAAACATAGCTCAGTTTTGTATTGCTCTGTGAAACGTAGCTCAGTTTTGTAATTAACTCTGTTGATGTACATGTATGAATATCGTGCTGTAATTAACTCTGTTGTTGTACTTTGCTTGTTATGTTGGCATTTAGTTATTATTAATAGCTTGTTGTACATGTATGTTCCTATTGTTTGGTTTTTGCATTTATTAATTTGACAGGTTTGTTTTGAATACTACAGTAATAATAATTTTTAAAAAATAAAACCATTCCTCTAGGTTCCATAAATAACCGAGGAAAAGTAGTGTATTTGCCACAGTTTAAGTACAACCGAGTAAAACAAGTATAAAATTAGTGCGCATTTTCACCTTATGGAACAGAGTAAAATAACCTCTATTGCCTCGGTCATAATAACCGAGACGGTTTGCCTTTTTTACATTTACCTCACGACAAAAGCCTCGGTTTTTGTAAAAAGCCTCCATATAACCGAGGCAAATGTGCTCCGCCTCTACTAGTGTTACTATACAAACAAAACATAAACGCTGCAATCTAGAGTTGATGGTGATTCCGACTATCTACAACCATAAGATGCTTGTTTACTCCATAACGTCAATCAATATCACAGATCTGAAACTCTCTTGTGAAACGAAGATAGATTTAGGGTGTCTACTGTGAAAGATATCTAAGAATCTTGTCTAAAAATGAAGTTCAACCCAATTGTCAATTAAGATTGAGTTATGCAGCAACAAATCCGTGATTGAAGACGATGATCATGTTGAGGCATATTATTCTAACTAAACACACCGAAAAACGAAAGAAAAACAAAAAAAAAAACATAGGTTGGGAGAGAGAAAAAACCATCATAGGCTCTTTCTCCCTCCCTAACAATCCAACTCACAAAGGGGAGACAATTCTATTGAAGAGGAGAACGATGGCGGCTAGGGTTTTCTCAATCATGCTTTGAACTGGATTTAAACAAGGGAAAAATTAAAAGACATAACCTGTGTTTTGACTCAATTCCAAAAAGGACAGAATCCTCTGATCTGACAAAAGAGAAAGACCCTGGGAAGAAGTTATAATACGTATCCTTTCCTGTGAACTGGTAAGTTCCTTAGGAAAGCTTAGTCTCAACCCGAAACGAATCTGACTATTACCTGAGCGAGATCTTTAGTTCATCAGATCGGGGAGGGTAAGCCAATGAAGAAAAGATGATCCTTGACCTGGCTATTGAAGACAGAGCTAGAAGGGCTAACTAAGTCTTTGAAAGCCCCTGGTCTTGTAGTCTATGACAGGCAAGCCTGGGTTGAATGATTATGCTTACCTTCCTCTTGTGTATTCCCCCACCTCATCTTACCAGATCTGATCTTCCAATGCCCTTTTCTAGCTTCGGTAAGATAATCTTTTTCATCCTCTACTTTTTCAACTTAAAAGTCCCCGTCATAAGCCCTTTTTGTTTTCACAGAAAAGAGTTTGTAATTTCAGAAAATTAACAAAGTACGAAAGTTTCTCAATACTAAATTATATCACGAAATGGAGTAATCATGTTTATTTTACTATAAAATTTTGCAGATTAGTTAATAAAGATATTATACACATTAATGCAAAAATTTGAAATTTTTGAAAAAGTATTGATATTTTTTTTAATTAAAAGATATTAATAAATTTAGAGAAATCACAAAAAGATAAATAGTTTTTAAAATGTTCTAAAATTTTGACGTGTAATCGTAAACTATATAATCAAATTACAAAAATATTAATTGATTAAAATAAATTTTGTAACATTAATTTTTTAAATATAAAAATATTATTTATCATTTTTTTATAAAAAAAATAACACAATTTTTTTTTTATTTCATTGAGCATGTTTGCCCGTTCTACAAACATACATGGAAACAAATTTTTTATGAGCGGTGAAATAGGCTTAAGATTGAAGTTCTAAACCACGCCTAGGTTAGTCAAAGCCCAATTATTAATTTGCAGGTTACATTTGGACATAAAAAAAATTAAAAAATTATACTATTAACTCTATTTTTTATAATATTTTTATCCTTATTATTTTGTTTGACATATTTCTTGTATTATGTTAATTAAGATTCAAATTTCGCTTTTACTGTATCCATTCATTTCCCTCTTACAAGTCCTCATCACAAATTACTTTTTTAATTAATTTGAATTTCAAAACTTGAAATCATCATCTCTTTCGGATCATTGATTTTCTCGACTCAATTTTGTAGAATATTTTGTCTTTTTTAGTTTTATTTTTAAAAAAAGATCTATATTGATATATTTTTTAAAAAAATTTGAACTTTTTCCCATAACCTTTTATAATTCATGTGTTTGTACTTAAATATCATATAACCTCGTATAACTTTCTACAACCTCTGACAACTTGTGGTTATTGCACTCAAATTATTCTATGATTTCATAACATATCTTATAATGTCTTAAAAATGTCCTATAATGTCATGCATTCAAATTTCAAACTTTATGTTTCTATGCTTCTATAGTATTCTATAATCTCATAAATTCAAGTTTTGAACTTTTAATAACCCCCAGTAACTTCATAACCTCATTTTTATGCAATAAACTTCCTATAATCTCTTATAATGTTCAATACTTATAAAATCATGTCCTATAAACATCATATAACCTCCTATAATGTCCTATAACCATCTCATACAACCTCATATATTGTCCTTTTCTTTAAATCTCTCATGGCCTCATTTTATGCATTAGAACATTCTATAATCAAGAAAAGGAATAAAAAGAAGAAGAAGATAAACAAAAAGCAAGAGAGAAAAGCAAATCAACAAAAGCAAGAGAGACAAGCAAAATTAACAAAAGCAAGAGTAAGAAAATCCTAATTACTTTTTCGATCACTTTCAAAATAAAACTCAAGTTTGTTTTTCATTTTTCTTATTTACTTGAATTACCAGTGAGTTGTCGAACGAGGTGGAGTAAAACCAGGAGAGGGATTGAGTTTGAAGGTCGGAGTTGTAAACTTCGTTGAGAGTCTTCAAAATGAAAAAAGAATGGAGAAAAAGAAAGAAGAGCTGTAATGGGAGTTGCAAAAGTAGAAAGAGTTTGAGTTTGAAGGTCGGAGTTGTAAACGTCCTTGAGTCTTCAAAATGAAAACGATGGAGAAAAAAAAGAAGAGCTGTAGTGGGGAAGAAGAGAAAGAGTCAAAATTAAAAATGGGAAGATGGAATAATGAAAATACAAAATTCAAAGTTTGATTTCTAGTTTTATGTAATAATTCACGGTTAAAATTGGGATAAATGGTTAAAAAGCCCACAAAATGTATATTTGAGCTTGTGCTTCGGCCGACCAACATTTGAAAGTACTATACCGACCTGCTAATAGAGTCTACGAAGAACTCCATTAGGCAAGTAGCCTCTTCTCTCCATCTTTGGATGTACATGCCTCTATTATACTAACGTCTCTGCCTCTATTAAAATTAGACCTGTTTAAGTTGGCCCAGAACCGACGTCAATGGATCGGGTTAATATAAACCCGACCCGGCCCAAGCCCGTCAAAACCCGAATATATAATGGGTTGGGTTTGGTTTTGATAATTAAATCCAATTCCGGCCCACCTCAAAAATATATTTTTAATTTAATATATATATATATAGTCATTAAAAAATATATAATAATAATTTTTAAAACATATATTTATTAATAGACGAGTTGGGTCGGGCTTGGAATTCGAATTTTATATTTAGACCCGGCCCGGCCCGACCCGACTCAAGAAAACTATTCGTGCGGATTTGAGTTGGGTTTGGGTAAGATATTTTTTTATGTTGGCCCGACAAAACCCGGCCCAACCCACCAAATGAACACCTCTAACTAATATGAATATTACGTAACTCTCTAAATTGAGTGATTAAAAACAATATAAATTAAAGACTTTTTTACCCTTTCATATTTTAAAATAAATAATTATCTACTAATAAATCAATTAATATATCTCTCAAATCTATCTCATTTTTATGAAATGGATAATTATAAATTAAAATATTCAAAATTTATTTTTAAAAATTTAATTCGATGTTATTGTTTTTTTATTTCATAAATAATATTTTATAATATTTTTATTTGAAAAAATAATATTTATGCTAGTTTTTTTCATAACAAAAAACAAGAGAAAAGGTATGAACAATATAGAACAATTACTATTCAGCAACCTGTATCTTATTATACCCAATCTCACGTTAGTATAGACAATAGTTATACTAGTTAGATGTAATGCATAACACCAACCATTTTCTGAGCATAAAATTGTATTGTTTACAAAATTATGAGTACTCAATACAAATGGTCAATATATCTTCTATTACGTTTAGATGACATCAAACTCAAGATAAAAACTACCGTAGTCTTTTGTGTAGCAGTGAATCCACAATTAAAATAAAATGTCATATATAAATTATTTCACAAAAGTTAACAACACATAAACAAGTAAAAAAAAAACAACAATCATATTCTAAAAGGTGTATATATTTCATTTATTTACAAAAACATGTTATATGTATATCGATATTTAAGTATGTTACATGTCTATAATACTTAGAATTGCCATGCTATAATATTAATCTTTGTGCACCAATTTAAGTAACAATTATGAATATATACCATTAATTACCCTTCATGGAGCAACGATCGACGATACTTTGCATAACCTCAACCTGAGTAGAGAGACATTTTATGTAATGCGCAGTTTCCTCTAGTAACTTGCAAATATCCATTTTGTTTCCCCCAGGAACCAAATTCCTTAGCATATTTGCTTTACTCATTCCCTTCTTTTCGACTCTATCTCTCGAGAATCTACAGATTCTTGCTCGGTTCCTCAGCTTGACTAGCAGAGCTCTACTCCACGCATTTCGTGACCCAGCTGCAAGAGCCATTGACGAGCATGCTGCAATCTTTATTCTTTGGCTTCTTTTTCGGGTGTCCTGAGCTGAATTGAAATGAACTTGACTGTTGACGGTATTGACGTCCCTTCCAATCTTGGAAAGGGATGTGAGGAATCTAGTGGTAAATTTGGTTTTCATTGTCGAGTTTCTTAGAACAAAAACCATGGCTGGTAAAAGGATGAAAAACTTGAAGTGGAAAACTAGGGTTTATATGATCATTTACACAACACAAAACACATCATTTTTTGAGTGAGTTTATACATGTACCTAATTCTTCAATATATTACCTTAAGCAGCTAAGCTACATAACATACGAGGAAAAAGATGAACAACAACTTGATGATTTGTAACTAAACACTTACTTATTGTAACTTATTTGACGATGTCGAGCCTATTTTTCGAAGCTCGCATTGATTGCGGTGAAAACGTATATTTTAAATGAGCTTCAAATCGGGAATCAAACCCAAAAACTATGTGGGTAAGAGTAGAACATGCAATTAATTAGAGAAATACAGTACTTGTGAGTAATGAATCCTAGTACTGAAACAAACTCTGACACAAGTCACGTTTTACTGGGCATGAAATGAGATAAAGGAAGAAGGACAAAATTTAGGGAAGGCATCATTAGAAGGGCGTAAACTTGAAAATAGAAAGAAAGAAAGGGTGGAGAATCTGTTGTAGAAAAAGGAGAAGCAGCATAATATGGAAGGAATATTAAAAGGGATTGAATTTGGACGGCTACAGATAATTTAGCCTTATTAATTTTCATTTTACTTAATTAATTCTCCACTTCACATAATACCTTTTCTTCTATCATCAATAAATATGAATTCTTATTCAATACGTTATCTCTTAGTTTTTCTTCTTTAACAAAAAATAGAGGACAAATTCTGTTTAGACGTTTGGAATAAAAAAATAAAATAAGAGATATATTTTTTTTTAAAAAATTGCCTCATAATGGGCTTACATTAATATTCAAAGAAAACCCTCATCTCTTCCCACCTGAGTGTGGACTCGAACCTACGACCTCTAGGATCACAGATTCAGTTGTTAACAACTAGGCTACAACCTTTGCCACATAAAATAAAAGATATAATTCATGGATTACGCAGATAAAAAAAATGCTAGTTTTAAGAACTCTAATTGTGCGAGCAATTCCAAATTATTTTTATTGTAAGAGAAATAGTTAGTACTAAACAAAACTTATGTGGAGGCTGTAAAACTGTTATATAAGATCAAGTAATACATCTATATTGCTTGGATGAGGATGATCAAGATCGAATATAACATATTTGTACATGATAAATGGTTAACTTAATTGTTTATACTATTACTAATTGATTTATGATTCAAACTCATACTGCAATACACATTGAACAAACATGGAAAAAGATGATAATAAGCTACAAAAAATGCTCATTTCAAAGAGAGCGTATATTTCACGCAAGTCCTAATTATGCTTGAAAAGGACGGCTAAGCACAGAGCATACGTGCATGCCTATTGTAAAAATGGAGGGAAAATATATAAAAGAATGTAACTAACTTTGGCTCAACATTTCCACTCAATTTATGATTACAACTAAATGCCTATTTATAGGCTCAAATGGAAACTTCTAGAAAGGTAAATAAAATACAACAAAGTTAATTCTAAGTATAAACTCTAGCACGCCCCCCTCAAATGTAACATGGTTAAATGTTACATTTGAAAAGGTTAACAAAAACATTGGAAAGAAATAAAAAATAAACCAACCGAATCATTCGGCCTTTCATGTCTCGAAGCCAACCCGGCCCCAAAATATCTCAACATAGTCTTAGAGCATTTCGGCTCCCTTCTTCATAGTTTTAGAGCATCACAGCTCCCTCGCATAGTTTTAAAAGATTTCGCTTCTGATCATTATAGTTTTAGAAGATTTCACTTCCATCAACCAAATCATTCGGCTCCAAACATCTTAGTTTTAGAGCATTTCGGCTCAATCCTCATAGTTTTAGAGCAATCGTCACCCAAAACCATCCCGGCTAAATCACAAAGCCATCTCAACCAATCAACTTAGTTTGAGAAGATTTCGCTTCAAACAGTACAATAGTTTTAGATGATTTCGCATCAAAATCATAGCTATATTGGCAATCAAACCATAAAGCCATTTCGGCTAATTCTACAAGCAATCTTCAATCAAAGATATTTCGGCTCATTTCCACCGAATCATGCCCCCACAAAACTCCAAATTTTGGCTAGTCTTCAATCAAGCCACATTGGCTTAAATCTAAAAATCATAGTTCTGTTGTCAATAGGAAGAAACCAAACACAAAATCATCAATCAAAGCCAATTACACCCTTTAATAGTGGCCACAATTTCACCAACAATGATTCCAGAGGAGTAACGCTTTCTAGCAAGTCAACTTTCTGGTTGATTTCCAATTGTAATTTCAGTTTAGATAATCTTCCGAAAGTGAAATTCAACTACCTCATAGCTGCAGCCGCCTTTACTCCAATCTTTTCATTCTTTTGATCCGAACTTCCAATCTATTTCAATCTCCGATCTTCAACTTCGTACTGTTATCAAATCTTAATTGCTTTAACAGTCAGTGGTGGCTCCCGTCTGGTACATAACTTCAGTAATTCAAGAAAAAAACACCATAGCAGCATTTGATCAAACACCTGGTGTGCATTCTCTTTTCCACAAAACTTAATCTTGCACATGCCTAACTTCAACTATAAGGAAAAACAATAATATCTCAGCAACAAATTCTTCTAACACCTTCCCTAAACAACTTCGTAACTAAGCACAATATCTTTTAATTTTCTTCTTTGAAATCCTCATCGAAAGTGATAGATCTCGACAATCTCTGCTTCTTCTTATCCAATTTTCTACCAACTATAATTTTAATTCCTCCTTCAATCAGATTCTATTCAAATAAAACCGACTTCAATTCCTTAACATTCCGATCGAAATCATTCTCCAATACGAAACATTCATCTGGCTTATTCTTTCTAAAATCTTTCACATATGCTCATTTTCTTTCAAGATTCTACAGGTCTGTATTTCAGAAGAAGAGAACAAAAGAAAATTATCTCACAGAGATTCTCGATCCTGAATTTCTGATCTCTTTCGAATTCTGCCGACTGACTCGCCGGATCTCTGCTTTTCCTTCGATCGGATTTTTATCAGCTTGCCACCAAAAGTGCTGTTCTCAACCGTCGAGATTCTCTGATCCGCAGCTATGTTGAATCTTCTGTTTGTTTTGTTTGCCAATCTCCATAAATTTTCTTCAATACATTCACCTCCGATCTTGATTTCTCTGCATGTATTTCCTTTTTTTCAAAGTGATTCTCTCTCTCATTTTCTTGAACAGATTATTCATGAATATCAGCTCTCGAAACCCAATGCTCTGATATCATGTAAAAATGGAGGGAAAATATATAAAAGAACGTAACTAACTTTGGCTCAACATTTCCACTCAATTTATCCTATTTATAGGTTCAAATAAAAACTTCTAGAAAAATAAATGAAATACAACAAAATTATCTCTAACACCTATCAAACACACGCGTGCATTAAATGTTAGAAGAAATGCACGTACGAGCTCAATATGATTTTTTTTTATGGCATCTCTTTATGATATCTGAATAATAATAACGTATACATGCATATATCGGTAGGAGGGAATAGAATTATAGATGAGAGGGATGGGGCCCAACAAGGGGCAACCACCACATGAGGGCACATGGGTTTACCACCTTGCATTGCATACTTTGATGGAACCATTTTCTCTTTTCTTTATCTAATCTCATCTAATCTTTGATTACTTGCTTCAATTTATGCTTTATGTTTTGGATTAGGTTTCCCTTTTCCTTTATTCTTTTTCAATTTGAACTGGTATGTAATTGTAGGATTGTTCATAAGGGTAGGGTAAGAAGTGTGGCTGCTTGTAATTTAGGAAATTTGTTACAAACCAGTCCTTTATATCACATATTGAGAATCAAACAAGTGCTATACGTTGTTTTATACATCATACTAGTTATAATTAAAGCTTTTAGAACTATAAAATGTAAACAAAAGCATATATAAAGAGCCATATACCATGTATAAAAGGATATAACCTAAAATGTATTAAAAAACCAAATTACTTATGAATCCTAATAGGTATAATTATAAATACTTTTATACTGTGTATAAAGTATATTTTTTCACGAATTAAGCTTCCCATTAAAGCTCGGCTCGACCTCACTTGAATAAACCAGGCTTAGAAACTTATTTTGTTATTACAAAGTATTATTTGCACTTGATCTTGCAAAAGTCAAAATTTTTATGGATTGGACGTGATTTTTATATAAACACCCGATATCAATCAGGAGAATAAAACATATGCATTTTATTATATATGATCTTATATTTAATTTTTTTTATAGATTTTTTATCTTTTTATCTACTAAATTCTTAATTATATATCAATTAATAATGTAATTATACATAAAATTTAGACATAAAATTATATATCAATATAAAAATTTCTTTAAAAAATTATCTGTAAGCCGTGAGCCAAGCTTGGGATCAGCTCGCTAAGCCCTACATGCGCTCGGTTTGAGCCGAAAGTTCTAAATTGTAGGCATAGTTAGAGCTATAAACGAACAGAGCCGCTCACGAGCTACTCGGTACTTGGCTCGGAAAAAGCTCGTTCGAGTTCGACTCGTGACTAAACGAACAGAGGTTGAAGAAAGTTGTAAGCTCGATTTGTTAAACGAATAGAGGTTGAACAATGTGGTATTCAGCTCAAAAGTTTGAGACCAAGCTCGGTATACAGCTCGAAAACAATCTCGATTGGAGGTTCGAAAAATAATAAATTATAAAATTAATTATAAAAATTCATTATACATATAATATAATATAATATACAATATAATTAAATTATATAAGGATTGATAGTTGAGACTGATAAAGTCCAGCCCATGTTTTACCCATTTCATTATATGATTCGTATATAGTGACACTCACTTCAATTACCCTAATTCATTTTTCAAATCACTATACATAAAATATAAGAAATATATAATATGCTAGTTTATAAGATTAAATAATAGTTTAAACTCAAGTCAAGCTCAAAACTTATCTTATACATGTTAAAATTAAAGAAAATATCGAAGCTCGAATAAGGCTCAGATAAGCTCGCTCGAATGAAGCTCGACTAAGCTCGAAAAAAGCTCGGCTCGAGTTTGGCTCGAGCTCGTGTTGACAAGCTCGAGCTCGGTTTGACCAAGCTCGAGCTCGGTTTTACTAAGCTTGAGCTCGTGTTGAGCTCGGCTCGAACTCGCCAAAGTTCAACTCGGTTCGTTTACAACCCTAGGCATAGTAGCTTAAATTTGAGTTTTTATCATGATTTTCAAACCTAGACTAGTCATCGAACCGATAAAATTATTGGATCATAGATTTAAAGTTTAAACCGATTAATTAATCGATGGCAAATCAAGTTTTTTCTCGAAAATTGTTAAAGTACTAATATTTTAAATATTTTGATGCTTAAAATGTAATATAAGTTACTACACTATTAAGTAATAATATTTAACATTAAAGTCCATGAAAAACCATTCATATTTCAATTAAATATAAATAAACTTAATATGCAATATAATGAACATGTAAAATAACAGTGAACTACTAAACTATTAGGGTTTTCTGGTTTAGCGATTTTTCTCTCATGACGAAAAGAGGAAGGCCTAAACGGAAACCTGTGATTCAACCTCCGGCGACGGTTAGGCCAGCGACTCTGAATCCTAATGAAGATCTAGGTCTTGATTCTAATACGTCTGTATCTCCAATTTTAGAAGGCTCTGGTTCAGGGGTTGTTCATACTCCAAAACCGAATTTGCAACAAACGGCAAAGAAGGCTTGGGAGGGATTTCGAGCCTCAGATCCAGAGTTTGTGGACACGAAACTCTCATTTGTTCCTCCAATTATCAAAGAAGGTAAACGAATCTGTCTCATTAATCCAGCTGATGTTGATTCTGAAGTCTCTATTTGGAATGATTCATTGATTTGTGTTGTTCTGGGGGCAAATCCACCATTAGTTGTGATTGAGGGATATTTTCGTCGTATTTGGAAATCTTATGAAGTTACAAGGGTGATCCGTCTTGCGAATGGGCATTTTATTGTCTGTTTTGTTTCTCAAGCATATCGGGATTCTGATGTTGAAAGGGGTATCTGGTTTTTAGATCAGAGGCCGCTATAGGTTAGACCCTGGAATGGAGATTTTGACATTCTAAAGGTTTTAAAGTCAGTTCCAGTTTGGGTGAAGCTTCCTCGGTTACCGGTTAAGTACTGGAACGATAAGTCGTTAAGTGTTATCTATAGTATTTTGGGAAACCCTCGGATGACTGATAAAGTTAATAGGGATCGATCCTGGTTGAGTTTTGCTCAAGTTTTGATTGAAATAGAAATTGGTAGCTTGGTGGTTAAAGAAATCCAGTTTGTTAATGACTATGGGAAATTGATTGATCAAGCTGTTGAATATGATTGGTTACTAGTTAAATGCCAGAATTGCAAGAATTTTGGGCATATTAGCGAAGATTTTAGGAAGAAGAAAGCATTGGTGTGGAAAATGAAAACTCCATAGGGGCAAGTGACTGAGAATCTGTCGAAGATGTCAAAAGATAAGGTTTCTGAATCTGAGGGGCAAGGGAATGAGATTCGGTTGAAGAATTCAGGAGACACTATTAAGGTTCCTAAATTTGAGATTGCTCAGGAGAATCAAGAGCAACCTAAAAGGAAAGGTACGTCTGTTTTTATTGCTGAAAGTGAGGATGGTTGTGTCACTCCTAGAAGAAGGAAAAAAACAAATAGTCAATTTGATAGTTCCAGGTTTGAGAAACAGGTAATGAAAACTTCTACTTATGGGGTGCCTGTTAATTTGGAACATTAGAGGACTTAATAAAAGTAGCAAACAAAGATTTCTCAGAGATTTCTGTGCTACTAATATGGTGGAGATGTGTGTTTTTTAGAAACGAAGTTGAATAATGAATCTGTTAGAAACTTTGTTAATAAATTTTTTGTTTGTTAGGATTCTTCTTGAATTCAAATGTTCATAAAGGGGGTAGAATCCTGCTTTTGTGGAGACCTGATCTGTTTAAAGTAGCTGTGAATTTTCACTCTAAAGAGCTTGTCCATCCATTGTTCGGTCAAAATTGTAGGCTTCCCTGTGGATTTCATGTTTTCAATTGTTTATGGATTGCATACTATTGAAGATAGGAAAGTCTTATGGGAGTAGTTAATGAAGTGTGGGTCAAATTTGCCATGGTTAGTTGGTGGGGAATTTAATACAATGTTTTCTATGGAGGATAAGATTGGAGGTAATCCAGTTACTGCTAGTGATATTTCAGAAAGTGTAAATTGGTTGTAGAATTGTGCTTTGGAGGAGTTAAGGTATATTAGGGCTAGATTTTCTTGGACAAACAATCAGATGAGATCGGATAGGATTTTTCCCAAGCTGGATTGGGTATTAATTCTTATCACAGTGAGCCGATCTCTGATCATCATTTGATGTTGTTGAAATGTATTAGTCATGAGATTAAAGGGCCTAAACCGTTTAGGTTCTTCAATATGTGGACTAATCATTCGAGTTGTCATGAGTTAGTTGATGAAGTTTGGGCTCGGTCTTGTGTGGGTTCTCCTATGCAAAAACTATCCAGCTGTAAACTTGCTCTATTGAGATCCAGAATAAGGATTTTTAATAAGAAGGTATTTGGTGATGTGGAAGTGTCTTTTCATGAGGCTGTTGCTAAAGTAAAAGCTGTCCAAGTTGCCTTACAATCTAATTTGCTAGATCAGTCCTTATTGTTACAGGATAAGGGAGCTATTTCAAGTTTTTTAGTGGCTAGTTCAGCTTATGAAAAGTTTCTCCACCAGAAAAGTAAAGTAACTTGGTTGAAGTTGGGGGATGATAGCACGGGTTATTTTCATGCTAGTATTAAAAGTAGGAAAGCCAAGAATAGAATTCTGTATTTTATGGAAAATGGTGCCCGAATAGAGAAGTTTGAGCTAGTTGTGAACATTTCATGAACCACTTCAAAGCTATCATGGGTACCAAAACAGTTTGTCCTTCTAAGTTTGATTTGAAGTACATGTTTATGGGGAATAAACTTGATCTTGATATGAAGTTAATGTTAATTAAACCTTTCTCGGCTAGTGAGGTTAGAAAAGCCGAGGAAAGAAGGGCCTTAGACAGGGATGAATTGCTTTAAAGTTAATGTTATGGATTGTAGCTGGTATTGGCGCAAAATTTTAAAGCTGAGGACTTATTTTACTCAAGATGAATTGAAGAAATTTGTAGTTAAGGTTAGGTTTATTCTTGCTTTCTGTTACTTTGATTTAACAGGTTGCTTTAGGGTATCATTTCCTTACAAGCAAGTTTGGTGTTACCGAAGCATAGATTTGTTTTTTGGCTAGCTATTCAAGGGAGATTGTTGACTAGAGATGTGTTGGGGACCTGTATTTCTGGAATTGATTCTTTGTGCCCGGTTTGTGATGATGGTGATGAGGATCATAACCACTTATTCTTCCAATGTGCTTTATCTAAAGCACTATTCTGAGCTGTAAATGAGTGGCTTGGTCACAGATTGCCTTCATGGAGCTATAATCAATGGACGGCTTGGTGTCAGAATGTTCATGTGTCTAAATTTTCTAATGCTTGTGTTGTTGCTTCTCTCTAAGGTCTGATTTATACCGTTTGGTGCAACAGGAATACCTGTTTATTTACTAAATACAGTCGTTCAGTTGATGTTTGTCTCTAGTAGATTAAAGAAATTGTTCGGTGCATAGTTAGTTTGTTTTGTATGCGTATTAAATCTGTTCTTGATAGAGTTTTGGTTGACAAACTGTTGGTTTAGGTTGTATTAGGCTCCTGGCCTTTGTTGTTCTTGGTACTTAATAATATTTCTTCTTTTCACCAAAAAAAAAAAGGAAAATCAAATTGGTATAACAATTTTACATAAATAGTGTAAAAGTATTATACTAATATTAAAATTGATAAAATATTTCATGCAAACAATATAAAAATATTATACTAAAATGAAAACTAGTATAATGCTAATATATATAGCTTATACTAAAATGAAAATTAGTATAACACTCTCATACAGACAATGCTAAAGTATTGTGCCAAAATGAAAATTATAATTCTAATAAAAAAACTAGTATATTATATGTATTTTTTTTATCATACTCCTTCATTGAAATTGATATAATACTTTTAGCCTTATAGTAAAAGTATTATACCTCTAAAATTGGTATACAACTTCTTTCTATTCAACTAGTGCCAAAAATATTATACCTCAATAAAAATTGGTGTATTACTTTTTTTTTAATACAA